>JAVYIG010005961.1:0-126824 GCA_035222895.1 Strongylocentrotus droebachiensis | reverse complement strand
GGGGGGGGGGCGTTTGGGGGGGGGGGGCAAAAATGCGTTTTGCCCCCCCCCCCCCACTTTTTTGACTCGGGGGGGGGGGCAACTGCCCCCCCTGCCCCCCCCCCACTTCCGGCGCCTATGCATGTCAGCATGTACACATGAATAATCCAGCTTCTGCTGCTTTTCATATAAAATGACAATTACGATGTAGGCCTATGTATTTTGAAACTGCATAATAAACCATTTTTGAATTGAATCAAATTTCATAGCTAATTCTAACTCTATCCTCTCCAAATAATCAAATAAAGGAGTAAGATAAAAGGGTACGGGGAAAATTGCCTGATTTTTTACGCCTATCATTACACATCATCATCTAATGAAAATCTGTATCACCATCATTATTATTTTGTAATCATATAATGATCATTAGCATCATCATCATTATCATCATTATCATAATCATCATCATTACTATTTTTTCAACACCATTAATAGCCACCATTATTCATCACCATCATCATCATCACTACATGCATTTTGAATGAACTTGATTTCCTAATTTAGACGCGTGTTCAGCTAGAGCTCCCTGATTTTTTTACAAAGCGTATGTTGCCGTTCAAAATATCGTCAGATCATCAGACCAAAATCGTCGGTCGAGCATTTCGAGAGCGCCTTTTCTATAAATGCAAAACGCATAACAAAATTGACAACCTCCCATGTCGCTTGGGTGTAAAACTCGAATCCTATTATAACTACGAGACCAAACGGGATTTCCTTCTGAGTTGGCCTGTAATAATTATGATCATGATCAACCTCTCAACTTGCGACAATCGTATAAGAAAGAATAAGAAAATGGGATGAAAGAAAAATCATCTGATTACGATGAACCCAATCGTTCATGAATTTTAAAAACGACAACAGACGTCAATATATCTACAAAAATGCACATTCTTAAAGCTTATCTGCACTAGTTTGACCAGGAGGGATTAGACCACACAGCGAGGTCACTGACAGGTGGCTATCTAATCAACTCAGCTCTCTTAACAGAAGAAATAGAGGATCATTGGGGGACCAACAGGCACCGATCTATAGGAATTTTTCTATATATAGAGAGAGCAAGTAGCTACCAGTAGGACTAGTACGCCGGACAAAAGATATGAAATACAACATGCCTAATACTTTGCAAACTGCTCAGTATCGGGTGTGCAAGTTATACAAATTATGAATGGTAAATACCCCCAGATACTCGGCAGGATCCTCTATTACCGTCGTCATGTCGAACAGAACAGAAGAATATGGTTAATAGGTATGAATAATCCCAGACTGTTGGACATAATTATAGCTTTGACTATTTTTTATTTTGGATAAGACAATGAATCCCAATGTATAACAATACTATCCCGCTTTTATAATAGCGCTTAATTATACATCAACGATGTCACTAATCGCTTTACAGATCATTACCCGGTCATCAGATTCAGGCTTGCCCGCACACAATGTATGCACATTCTCCACTCCTTAGGGAGCATTCCATTCAGGCGTAAGTTTACAGACGCTCACAATGCTGATCAAACTACATTATTTTTCGCATACTACCGGGTTACCCATTTAAAGGTACTATGTCCCATTTGCAGGCCATAAAAATGAAAAGGTTAAATTCCAACGGCATTTGAAAGACAATACTAATTTAGAACTTCCCTAAAAAAAAAAAGGGGGGGGGGGTGCTTGAAAATGTATTTGAGTGGGAAAATAACGACTATTAGTTGTCGAATCGACTTAGGAGCTATATACAGCCAGTAAGTAATAGTCTGATTTGTCCGACCATTGTACCGAATGGTCGTACGTTTTATGCTGCGCAAAGATTCAATCGGTTTAATTTTGGCCATTACAAGAAGTGGGTTATTGATGTAGACAAATGCTCATGTACCCCTTACAGCTCATTTTATGTTTGTTAATACCAAAGATGAAAAAAATGACAGTTAGTCACTCAATAGTGTCTGACAGTGAAGTCTAGCAAGTAAATGGGTTTCCTTGCATAATTTGAATATTAGGACACTGCTAACGTTTACATTTCACAGATAGGACATACATGACATATTCATAATTCCTGCAAAGTTCTACAGAATTTGATGTTGGCTGCAAAAGGGACATAGTATCTTTAACATCTGGGTGCATGGAGAGTGGCAAATGTAGATTAACGTCCTGCCAAAGAAGTTTCTATGTCCGTATACCTTGTGATCTGCAGTCGGGTGACTTATCCACTAGATCACAACACATCTACCTGTATAGCACAGCTTTGATATTATAATAAACTTAATACTTTTAATGTCGAATAGTCAATTTTTTCCACTGCATTAATTTATGTAACATAGTTATTCTACCCACAAATGCATTTTGTATTTGTTTGTTTGTATTTTACGTACAGATACGTCAGTTGGACAGCTCTCATTGGGTAAAAGTTTCCTGCCGTAGATGGCGCTGTAATAACTGTGACGTCATAAAAAAAATCTATTTTGGGAATTTCTCAATTTTTTCTTCATTTTCCGAAAGAGCATCAAAAATAATGTCCAAATGCTCTGGCTCCTAATTGTTAGGAACCAGAGCATATAACACTAAGTTCCTATAGGAAATATATTCATTCAGATGGTCATATCTCAGACAATACTTAACATATTTAATTGGTTTTCGACACTTGGACATTATTTTTGATGCTATTTCGGAAAATGAAGAAAAAATTGAGAAATTCTAAAAATAGATTTTTGATGACGTCACACTTCACCACTCTATAGAGTACCGAAGCTGTGACGTCATAAAAATCTATTTTTAGAATTTCTCAATTTTTTCTTCATATTCCGAAAGAACATCAAAAATAATGTCCAAATGTCGAAAACCAATTGAATATGTTAAGTATTGGCTGAGATATGACCATCTGAATAAATATACTCCCCATAGGAACTCAGTGTTATATGCTCTGGCTCCTAATGGTTAGAGCCAGAGCATATAACACTGAGTTCCCATAGGACATATATTCATTCAGATGGTCATATCTCAGCCAATACTTAACATATTCAATTGGTTTTCGACCTTTGGACATTATTTTTGATGTTCTTTCGGAATATGAAGAAAAAATTGAGAAATTCTAAAAATAGATTTTTTGATGACGTCACACTTCACCACTCTATAGCATCATGCAGTGCCTTATCGGCACTGGCATCGTGTATTAGAATCATGCAGAGCCATCTATAGACAGAGTTTGGCCAACCCAGTTCGAGTTTGGCGACTACTGCTTTTTGGGGCAAGTACAAAAACAAAAGAATATACGCCATGGTGTGAACAGTGAAACCAAGTTGGCCAAACTCTGTGTATAGATGGCTCTGGCATCATGTTAGAGTGCCTATGTACTCCATCATAGTTAGACCAAGGAGCTTCTCTCATGATGCCCGTCGATCGATAATGAGATCAGTAAATATATCCACAGGAATACAAACGAATCGTTATTTCCATCATGCACTTTTTCTTTTTTCGGTTGTTTTCATTTATTTTCTTGGGGTGGGGATTTCTTGCTTCATTACAAAATTATTATTATTATTATTATCGTTGTTTTTGTTATCGTCATCATCATATCATTATCATTATCATTAATTATATTATCATTATTATTATTATTATTATTATTATTAGGCCTATCATTATTATTATTATTATTATTAGGCCTATCATTATTTTGCCAATAAATAATCGTTTTCAATTAAAATATTAACAACACCTTTTTGGATCTAATTTCTAACCAAACGAATTGACGGAGTAGGCCTTCTTTTTCTTTTTCTTCTTTTTTCCTTCTTCTTCTTCTCCTTCTTCTTCCTCTTCTTCTTCTTCTTCTTCTTCTTTTTCTTTTTCTTTTTCTTCTTCTTCTTCTTCTTCTTCTTCTTCTTCTTCTTCTTCTTCTTCTTCTTCTTCTTCTTCTTCTTCTTCTTCCTCTTCCCTCTTCCTCTTCCTCTTCCTCTTCCCTCCTCCTCTTCTTTCTTCTTCTTCTTCTTCTTCTTCTTCTTCTTCTTCTTCTTCTTCTTCTTCTTCTTCTTCTTCTTCTTCTTCTTCTTCTTCTTCTTCTTCTTCTTCGTCGTTGTCCTTCTTCTTCTTATCTTTAAAGGGCTATATAGACAGTCTACATATATCATGAAGATGAACCAATATATCAAGCGGTGTAAGGAAGACAAAATTCGGTTTAATAGTATGAGGGCATCAGTCGATGCCTCAGGGGCAGAGGTGGCCCTCCGGCGGCGGGGGGGGGGGGGGCACAGTGCCCCACTTTTTCAAGAAACCTATCCCAAAGTGCCCCTTTTTACATGGGGAAAGTGCCCCACAGTAACTTTGGAAGAAGTATCCTTTTTTACATAGGAAAAGAGGCCCCTATTAATTTTTTAAAGAAACCACTTCCCCTTTTCACTTTTGATAAGTGCCCCATTTATTTTATTTTGTTTATTTCCATTTCCAACAAAATAAAATAATGTATGTGGGATTGCATTTTAGGCCTACATAGTAAAACAATGAAACTTAACAGGTTGGTCATGGAAGGGACTGCTGAAAAACTGGGCTTGTAGATTGCAGCCCCCTATAACTTATAATTGCAAAAATAGTATATCAATAATAAGGGATTGAACGGCACAAATACAAACCAATAGAGTGAAAGGGATAGGGAAAGAAGGGAGACTCTTACCTATAACACACACCCATTATTTTGAGTCATGCCCCTTTTCCGTCGACAAGTTCCCATTTTCCTTTGCAATAAGTATCCATTTTCCAAGTTCGTAGGTGCTTACAACCCCATCAGGATTAGTATGATGCTAAAGCAATATATTGTATGGTGTATACAGAGAAACAAATATTGAAATCATCCCTGATAATGTAATCAAAATGTAGGGGTATATACCAATGTTTAACAATTGTATATTTCCGGTTTGAGATTTCCTTTTGGACGTGCCCCTTTTCCCAGAAAGTGCCCTTTTTTAGTACCGCGGCCCTCACTTTTTAAGTCGCTCCGCCGCCCCTGTAATTTATAGTCCCTTGAAGTTCTCTGGACTGTCAGTGTGAACTACATTTGCTGGAAGGTATTTGAATATGTAAAACGAGATAGTTGCAGAGGATTGAATATTTATTTTGGTAGGCCTCACAACATGCAATGCCCGAATATAATATTGGAACTGGAAGCATGAATATGTACCCGAAAGGCAAACTTCTGAGCCTGCGCACAATATTATGCAAATTAGGGTGATGCGGTCTTTGTGCGATGGTCTTCCTGTTGAAGTGTTTGTTTATTCAATTATAGATAATATTTATGACGGATGAGGTCAGATAATTGCAGAAGTTTAATTTTAGGAAATATTAAAGTAAAAAATGAAGAATTTCTATTTTGTTTAAGTTTATTAGACATGGTTTATAGGACTTATATTCCTACGCGGGTATCGATGACGTCACGAGGTCTGCTGGGGCTGCATAATTAGGTAGCCATTTTCATTTTCGATGCGTAGTTTGGGACTTTCAGATTTCTTTGTAACACCCGGATTGCTGATAATCCTGATAAATTTGCTGTAGACACTGGGGAAAATGGGGGATGCAACTACAACTACCACTGCCACCACTGGTAAATCTCAATAATTTAGATATTGTGAATTTATTATGAATTGCGTATTTTATTTTGTTTTATTTTCATTTGTTGAAACTGGAATGAATGACGATGATGATAAAAAATAGCCGGCGAAGTGGTGCGCGGCGCGGCGTGCTGCAGTGAGTGATTGGCTTGTTATTGCTTGTCTATTGTGTATTTCTGTGATGTGATGATAATTAGGTCGAGTTTGTGGTTATCGGGGGAAAGCTCTGTACCCTCAACTTATTAGATTTGACTATGATTGAGTTAATTGTTTGGTATTATATTTTAATCTTTTTTGTACTATTGTAGGCCATAAATATTGTGAAAAATAAGCCACTTTTTAACTTGAAAGTTGAAGTTGAGTTTGTAATTGCACACATGATTCGGACAGTTGTCAGTAGGGGTGCTGGTCCGAGAATGAGGATTGTCCGCATAAATGAGGATTGTCTGCATAAACAAGGATATTCTCGGAAACACGGACAAACTGCGTCCTAAAAAATACAGACGCGTCCGCACAAACAAGGATTGTCTGCATTTTCGTTGACGCTTCTGATTTCCGCTTCGACCGTTGGCGATGCGAAAAAACGGATTCCGCGATGATTTTCTTGATGCATTTTACATTGACTTTGTAGTTTATGTACAGAGACTTTCACGTTATGAGCGATAAATCCTCAGGAAGACGGACCACCCATAAAAGTAGACGGTGACCTGGTGGTATTTTATTACGTGGAATCCATCTTTGGCATTGCCAGCGGGCGGATCAGAAACCTGAAACCTGCAAAGCGCCAAAGAAAATAAAAGTCTGCAAAAATGCATACAAACATTATTTTTTAGGACGCATTTTGTCTGCGTATAGCCGTATACGATCCTCATTCTCGTTTATGCAGACGATCCTCATTCTCAGACCAGCGCCCCAATGTAACAAACTACACAAAACTAACAGCTAAACTGTTTTGAGGAATGCGGTCGTTTATGTAAAATTTTATGCTATTATATATGTTTTGTCTATTAGACCTTAAATTCAAAGCATTTATTTCTTAATCATGTGTCCATCACACTAAAATATATTGTAATGTAATGTATTTGAGCTGTTTATGTCAGATTTTTATTTAAAAGTCATGTTATAAAATTCAGAGGCCTTTGTTATTTTAAAAAGAATTAATATCCTCTGACATAAATTCTAGCTTTTTTTCCAGAGCTAAATTTAAAGTTGCTATATGTTCCCATGATTAAATATCAATCATTTGAAACTGGTTAACCTATAAAAAAAAAGGAGTAGGTATGAAAATTTGTAATTTAAAAAATTGTAGAATTTTTTTGTTTTGAAACACATTTGTCATATTATAAAGACCCATCTGAGTCGATACATTTTGATATTAAAAACAGGGAGCTCTAGTCTTATTTTGTTATGTTATACTTTTTCTTATAGGCCTTGCAGAGCTGGCGCACAGAGAATACCAAGCCGGAGATTATGAAAATGCTGAGAAGCATTGTATGCAGTTATGGAGACAAGAGCCAGAAAACACTGGAGTTCTACTACTGTTGAGTTCAATACACTTTCAGTGTAGGAGATTAGACAGGTATGTTACATTTTTAAAGAAATTCAGTGCTGAAAGATAACAAAAGCTGATTAGGTTGGTAAAAAAGAGTTTAACATGTAACAGCAACGGGTTTGAATTGTGATGCTACAGGTTTTTAAAATCAGCTACAATTTTGAATTTTTATTGTACAGGTTTGAAAAATAACAGGATGAAATTTATTGTCACCCCTCCCCATGAAGAAGAAAAAATATTTGTAAAGTATTAGTTTTTAAATAATGTTTGAAAATGCTTCAAGGTATGGCTCAAATTGCACCAGAGTGCATCTATCAATCCTTAGAGCCTTAAGCAAGCCCTGGAGCCTGTCTACAAGGGGATATGCTTTACATACATCAGTGCATTACTCTTTCCACGTTCTAATTCTTCATTTTTTGTTTGTGTTTGTGTTTTTGTTTCTCTGTAACTGAGACTAACTTTTGCTAAAATATTACAATTTATTAATAGGACAGAGTATCTTGTATGTATATGAAGACGGGAGCAGTCGTTCACAAATGCAAATATGTGTGCTCACCTTTCCTTTCTAGGTCTGCACATTTCAGTACTCTGGCAATAAAACAGAATCCCATGTTAGCGGAAGCATACTCCAATCTGGGGAATGTCTTTAAAGAGAAGGGTCAGCTTCAAGAAGCTCTTGAAAACTACAGACATGCTGTGAGACTAAAGCCAGACTTCATAGATGGTTACATCAACCTTGCTGCGGCTCTAGTTGCTGCAGCGGACATGGAGGGAGCCGTCCAGGCCTATGTCACAGCGCTGCAGTATAACCCGGTGAGTTTCTTCAGTAATTTTTTTGTTGCAATTTGTAAATTTGTTCATTTTGAGGGGTCAGTGACACAAAGATGTAACTCCATTTTGGCCATTTTGAGAAAAAGTGGTGTATGTGTCACTGAGCACTTGGGCTTTAAGGAGTTAAGTCTATGTTTTACTAGCCATTGAATTCAATGGGGTGTTGGATGGAGTTAAGTCTTTGTTTCCTTGAAAGCCCACAATTTTCTGAACATTTTGATATCAAATACTCATTTTGACAAAATATGGAGTTACGTCTTTGTCCATTGAACCCTCTATTTCTGCTTTTGAATAAGCACCACCTGATATCATTATTCATGCTATTCTGGCTTAAATTTTCATAAATACTCTTATTTGAAAATGTTTCTTGAATAGTTAAGTTACTACATCTAGTGATGTTTTCAATTGAGACAGCCATTGCCATACTGGGTGGAAAGAACAACAAAATAAAGGAGGATCTTGTATATCAGTGTTCAATCTGTCATTCACAAATGTTTGTCTTAGCTTATGGTCATTATAGTGTGACATGTTCTGTTTGACAGTTCAGATGAACTTATCTCATCATTTAGTGAATATAACAATGTCTTATTACCACATCTTGTTTTGACAGGATCTTTACTGCGTTCGTAGTGATCTAGGCAACCTCCTCAAGGCACTCGGTAGACTAGATGAAGCAAAGGTAAGGTATCACCACAGGTTTGCAATGCCCGTTCTAATGTTTCTTTGCCAAACAGAAATTGACCATGTCTAATAATGCAACCAAAGTATGCAGTCAAATTGAAAATAATATAACAAATTTAAAATGGAAACTTTTTATTGGATACCTCGAATGCTTGCAATTTTATGTTTCCGTTACTTTAAAAAAATCTTTTCAAAGTAGATAAATTGATTTTTGACGCTGGAAAAAAAAGGCTTTTGTATTCATTAATATATGTAGATGTAACAAATTCCATAATTTTCTATAAAATCTATTTCATGACTGATTTGCTTGTGAAATACATGTTCATTCATTCATCATAATTGCATGTCATCTCATGGGAATGGCGGGTTAGGAGGACGATATCATTTTGATGTGAAAGGTTCTGTAAACTAAAGATTGGATGTGAAAGGGTGGATACCTGATCTTTTGGATTCCCTAAAAAGTATTGGTAGCCAGTCTACAGGTTGACAGTGGCTCATTTCATGCTGCTGTTGCTGCTGCTAAGCGCTGCCTTGAAGCCTTTCATCATGTCATCATGGGGGAGCTGTATCTAATGTGGTTTGTGCGAATCTTCATCTTGGCTTCTGTGCCGCCGCCGCTGCTGCTGCTGCTACTGCTACTGCTGCTAAGGTTACTAGATTACTGCTCAATGCTATGCTGCCTTGCCTTGCCTTGCGCCTGCTTGCGTGCTGGTTGCAGCGCTTTGTGTGCACGCAGCGTGGATCAGCTTGAATTGGAAGCAGAGCTACAATCATCACGACCAAGCTGATTCATCTTTGCAAAATTTTGTTTCCTCAGTGCCCGAGTATAAATTTATTTAAAGCACACATAGAGTTAAATGTCTTTTATTCAATGTTGAATTTGAAATTAAGATTTCCTTGAAGGAAAAAATTGTTTGTGCAATTATTACTTAAAAACATGTGAATTTAATTTGTGATTTATCCTCAAAAGTTGGGTTCGATACATACCAACATTAATCTCAATGCCCTAAGGAAATGAAATCGCGTAGATGCTAGATAACTGCTGCTGCTGCATTGCTATCAACAGAGAATTCAACAGATGGACATCGTTCAGCTTGTTAGCCAATGTGAGCAAACAGAATCTATTAAAATAATATGCCAGGCCTTAAATAATCTAAACCATACATTCTCAAATTTGGGGGACAGGGTTGGTCAGATTCAATTAAAAGTATCTTTAATGAATTGATCTTTTGTTTTTGATAATCATGCCCATTTTATTCTGTTATTACATTCAGTTTGCTCATATGCGCTGTAGTACGCTAATCTGCTGCTATGCGAGCTATTGTGTCAATGTCAACTTGTTGGATTTGTTAACAATGCTATAAAACATTTCCCCATTAAGTTGACAAAGGCAAGCCATGAAGAGGCTCGTGAAAATTAATCCTTGCAATATTGATGCAGTTGAATTAATGCATTCATCTTTGTGTTGAGAATTAGTTCTTTCCTTTATCTTGTAGTTCAATCAATGCTTGTAATGTCATTTTCCTTCATATTGCGCTGATACTAATTTGAGATTTTTTTTCTTTTTCTTCTCTCATTCTTTTTATATATTCATTCATGCACTTCTGAAGGTTAAATTGTCAACAGGAACGAACGGTCTTCTGTGTGCCATAGGTTGATACAAGTTGTTTTTGCCCTACTGGAAGCCCCCGCAAGGAACCCAAGTGTAGCAGTGGACGTCATTAAGGCCTGGAATACTGGTTCATGACTTGGTAGTTCCTTCACAGTTAGCCAAGCAGTAAGACATGTGATGTGGCTGGAGGAAAAAATGTTAAACAGAAAAGAAAAATTATTAAAAGATTTTAAATTGACCAACGAACAAAAACAAACAAAAAAAGAACAATTATTATGATAAAATGGAGGTTAAAACATCATTAGCCAGTATCTAAAGACGTCTGGAGGTAAAATAAACAGTTTTTGTACTAAACATTTCTGTCACACACACGCTCACTTGCAAGCTTCAGCGCTCGCGCGCTTGCACATTGACGCTAATGCGAGACGCGAGAATGTGGTTGTTCAGCGCTGCTGCATACTGCGGGTATTGTTTTATATTGCAGCTATTAAAGGTAGTCTTGAGCTCTTGACATGACTAAAACTTCAAACAAATTAATATGAACCACAAATGGATATCTGCCAAAATGAATTCACTTGCTAAGTATTTGAACATGAATTTTGGGGAGTGAATAAGGCTAGTGATCGATTAGTCAAGTCGGTTATGGTTGCTCGTCCCATAATGTCATGTCCTGTTGGTGCACTTAAATGCCTTCAGCAAGTTTCCATTATTTTCTTGGCATTTGTTACTGAGAATGCGGATTTCTTTTATTTGACATTAAGTTTCATTACAATAAATCAAGATTACCTTTAAGCCAGATTTTTTCATGTGTTGCATGCTGATCGCGTGCCTTGCAAAGCATAATATTGGAAGCGCTGCTGCTTGAGCATTTTCGGTGTTTGCGCGCTTTCTAGGGTTGCGCTCATAGGCCTTGCTTGATATGTCCTACGCTAGCGGCTTAGAAAAGTGTGCCATAGCGTAGTTTGCCTGCATTGTCCATGGTACCCAAACAATGAAACAAGGTGTTTCTGTTCCAGATTTAGATGATGGTGAATTCTTTTTAATAAGGTTGTTGAGAAATGGGAAGATGCAGAGTCTGGGAGACTATTTTAAAATTTTGAATAATTGTGGAACAGCTAACCTGCCATTATTGTTTGAGGGACCAGGGAATTGAGAAATCCAGGCAAATTAGCATTAATTCTGCTGCTGCGCACTATGCCTGCGTGTAGTCATATCTGAAAACCAGATTGGTAGAGAGAAAAACAAATGCTTTATCGCATGCAGTCACTTATCAATTAGACGTTCTGACAGCTTTCTGGCCATTAGCCTACCATGAATCTGATTTTTCAAATATGACTACAAAACCACATTCTCATAGCTTAGCGCACGAAGACCCCTCAATATGAGAAACTAATGCATATTTTTCTCTCCTTTTTGTCATCCCATTTTCCTTTATTCCTTTGCCCATGAATCAATTGGGCATTCCTTCTGTTTTCCCCTTCTCTTCTCTGCCTTTCTCCTATCCCCTTCCTTTTCTACACCATCATTGCCTTTTCTGGCAATGCCCTTGTCTGCTTGCTGGCTTGGTTCCATGGTGTGTCTAAAGGCATGCTATTTGAAAGCCATCGAGACACAGCCTAACTTTGCTGTGGCATGGAGTAACTTGGGGTGCGTCTTCAATAGCCAGGGGGAGATCTGGCTTGCTATTCATCACTTTGAGAAGGTTGGTAGTGCCAGCATTCTTGAATTGTTCAACTTCAAATCTGTAAAATCTGCTACATGTAGTTCAAAATCACACTTTTCCTGTGAGCATTATTGATGATAACGACCTTTAATTACTTTAATAAGGATCATACACCACCCTGCTTTAGTATGTGAAATGTGTATATATTTTGTATCGTGAAGGGAGGAATAGATTTAAAGAGCTCCTAAAGTAGGAATATACACTACTTATGTAAGTATGTAAAATTTGTAGAAGATTTATGTGATGAGTTGAGAATTAGCAAATATATTTGTTGCAGTTGGCCTTTGCATTAGTTAGAAATGACAGTATTCAGGTCTTGATTGAACACTGTCTGATATCTTCTCTTTAACATACTTGGGGCAAGAATTGAATTAAACATTCAGGGGCTATGTTTTAGATAATCAAATGAGTAAACGTAAATTGCTTTTGTAACCGGATCTATGCTATGTCTATTTATCCCAGGCTGTGACACTGGACCCTAACTTCTTGGATGCGTACATCAACCTTGGCAATGTTCTCAAGGAGGCCCGTATATTTGACAGGTGAGTTGCTCTTTACAATTGTCTCTATCACTCATGTGCAGAATGATAAAATGGCTTCTTAGCAAGTGGATAGTAGGTACCATTATAGATTGATACATTAGCATCAATGCAGGGTCATTGATTATCCATGTCATACAACGTACCACTTTTGAGGAGACATAACTGGAAATGGATCAAAACAGAAGCATTGTCCATGACGGGCATGAGTTCAGTCATACATGAGAAAAATTCTATTAAATTGAATTCGATTTATTTCCACTTTGAAAACAATTAACAATATCAAAAACCTCATTTCATGAGTCAAGGATATGATCCAATTCTTTTGTGTATTATCAATAAGACTACTTGAAACTTCAAGCAGCAGTTATTGGATTCTCGAAATAATCTTGTCATTTTGTGTACGCACAGGTTATTAAACTTTCCTGTATTATATTTGTTTATTTTACAGAGCTGTTGGTGCCTATCTTCGAGCTCTACAGCTGAGTCCAAACCATGCGGTGGTTCATGGAAACCTGGCCTGTGTTTACTATGAACAGGGGTAAGTGCTCTCTCTATCTCTTTCCTGTCGCAATTTAGTTTCTACAGTAGTTTGTTCTATACATCATGTCATTGAGTCGTGAAACAGAAGTTTTCCATAGTTTCATCCACCAACGGACCAGTTTGCGGTTAGCACATGTCCCAAATGACCCTGAATATCCACAGATTGTCAAAACATGAAGAGGTCCCACTTTGTACATTTTGAAAAAATCAATCCTACAGCGATAGAGTTACTACATTCATAGCCTTTGTTCCCCTTTTCAAAGAATACTTCCACCTGTGTGTCATGGAGTGCACTGCTTGTGCATAAATGAATAATGATAACACAACTTTCATGAGCACGTATCCAGTATTTTGTCTCTGTGTATTTCACAATTTTTTCTGCAATGACCTTTATCTGCTCATGCTCAGACTGCAACCGTTAACTGGCTTATTGATATTTAATCTTGTGTAAAAAGTCTCGCCAATTTGTTTGACATTTGAAACTTTATCATAATTTGGGGCCAGTCACCACGAAATGAGTCCAGTGTCGCATTAGGCTCAATCGTAGTAATAGCGATGTATAGTGTGTATGTACTGAAAATTGACCCACCTACCACATTTAAGATTTTTCCAAAAATCGACTTATTAATGTCTTGTAGTTTATGTCTCCAGAGCTTAGGTCACGAAAATATCTCCTTCTAACATTTTTTGGCAAATAATATAGGCTATGTAATCTGAAATTATCACAAAAATGATGCATTTTTAAAGAATAAAGCACGATTTTGTTTATAAAGTCCAATTAGGTTTTTGTTCATATTTCTGGATATAATTTATCAATTTTAATGTGTGACCCCTTAATTTAAAGCTTACTTAATGTAGATTCATATAATACTTAAAAACAGGAATAAAAATTTTGACCAACTGGACTCATTTCGTGGTGACAGGCCCCATTTGTTTTTTTGGATAAGCTGAAACATGATGTACTAATTAATGCTCGTCTTCTTTGCAGGTTGATTGACCTAGCCATTGATACATATAAGAGGGCTATTGAACTACAGCCACACTTCCCAGATGCATACTGCAATCTTGCCAATGCACTCAAGGAACAAGGAAAGGTAAGTCTAGTCTACCAGCTAGTCGGAAATGAAATTGATTGAAGTATGAAAATTGCAATTATAATTTGCACAACGCGTTCAGTTATGATGTTTTTATGTAAAGATGGAAAGCAAATACCATACCATATGATTGAATCGTCATTTGTAATGCTACGGTTACAAAGGTTCGTATGAACGATAATTTTGTACGAATCTCCCTGTTTTTCCATTGTCTGAAAATCGTTAGTACAGCGTTCGTAGCAGTTCGTATTGGCATTTGTGACTGAGGCTTAAACAAGAGATGATAAAATCCGTCAAGAAAACTTGATGGTATGTTGAATGTGGTCATCATATGAAACCAGAGGGTCATGTCTTGTATTCTTTTGATAATCGACCAAAGTTCAAATACGTATATATTTCCACAATGACTCGTGCAACCAGATGAGACAAATGGTTATATTTTATGTATATAGTGACTTTCAAAAACATCTCAATGTTCAAAGAGTTTGACAGAGTTTAATACTCTGCTTAACCTTGTCGGTTAGTTTTTGACGGAATGAAATTGAAGATTACATGTCATTCATGGCCTCTTTCATTGTGGTGGTTGGAAACCTCTGTCAGTTTTAGCCACTCAGGGATGCTAGTTGAAAGCCAATGTACTGGGTGTTAATCAAGTTTCTTGTAAGTCTCTGAAATCATTGGCAGCCTGGTAGTTATAATAATGATAATAATAATATTCCGCTTAAATATAACTCTCAGCGTTTTACAGATATACTATTACCCCGGTCATTGGATTCAATACTTGCCCGCACACACTATGTACACAATCTTCACTCCCTGGGGAGCATTCCAGCCAGGTGTTACTTGACGCTCAATAACTGTTTGACCAACAATGGCGGTCTCTGAAACCATTGGCAGCCTGGTAGTTATAAGAGGATGGCACAATATAGTACATCACTTTTTGTAATAATATAACCTTAGGAAAGCAATGCTGATGCATCTCTTTCATTTTGTCCGTTCACACTAGGTTGCTGAGGCAGAGGATTGTTACAACACGGCCCTGAGACTATGTCCGACCCATGCAGACTCGCTGAACAACCTAGCCAACATCAAGAGAGAACAGGGCAATGTGGAGGGCTCCATCCAGCTCTACTGCAAGGCCCTCGAGATCTTCCCTGAGTTTGCAGCTGCTCATTCCAATCTTGCCAGTGTATTGCAGCAGCAGGGCAAACTCCAGGAGGCTCTTCTACACTACAAAGAAGCCATCAGGTAGGTTCAGTGACAGTCGGTGTGTTGATCAAACTGTATATCTGTGTTACACTACACTCACTCTGCCAAGCTGCTACCCACCCAGGAAATCACAATTTTCACAGAAGTTGACATAACTCTGATTGATTCTAGTATGATTGATTGTTGTTAATGGATACATACATCCAATACACTTTCTTTGTACATAGTACACAATCTCCTTCCACCTTACATTCTCCGAAAAGATGAATACCTTCTCAGATCCCCGCTCTTTTATAGCCGAGTGGCAACCTATCTCATTTGAATTTTAAATTACTTTGACAGTCTTTTGTGTGAAGCAGTGCCTTAGCACCTGGAATATGCCCCCAGACAAGCTGATATTGACCATCAAGAGGTCATGTCATTTTTTCTTCAGTCTGTAGGCGGTCCAGTGTCGATCTCATTGGTCTGACCGAGATGCTAACTCGCAAGTCATAATCAATCCACTTTGACTCTTCTGTAGTAGATACATGCTGATACATGGAGGAGAAATATGATATTGTACGTAATTATGATAGAAAATATACCCTAGTCATGATTGAGTAGATTTAGCTATTTAAATTATGAAAGTGTAAATATCTGTCCTTGTCAGAACCTTGATTCCAAAGCAATTATGTCATTTATAAATGGTCATATTTATGATAATGGGGATGAGAAATCTGTAATATAATGTTGCTCTTTTTGATGTCTTGTCTACATGCAATACAAACCAGTGACGTGTGAATCACCTTCTTGAATCTCTCTATCTTTTCTTGGTTCCCAGGATCTCACCCACATTCGCTGATGCCTACTCTAACATGGGCAACACACTGAAGGAGATGCAAGACATCCAAGGAGCTCTGCAATGCTACACCAGGGCTATTCAAATCAATCCTGCCTTCGCTGATGCTCATAGTAATCTAGCTTCAGTTCATAAGGTAAACATCTACATGCAAAGACTGGTTAGAATGTACAGTCTTGTCGCTCTACTGAGTAACTGAGCTCATAAGGTTAAATCTACATGCACAGACTGGTTAGAATTGACAGCCATATTGCTGTACTCAGTAACTGAATTAATTCAATTTTATCGATAAAACTTGACAAAGTCGGTACAAATAAGTGAATTTATCCTTGTGATTACAGTATGTCCTACTGTTACTTTATGAATGTCAGATGCATTTGTTTCTTGAAATTCATGTAAATTACACTTTCTCATATTTAATTTGAAAGGTTAAGAACAACTTTTAAGGCTGTGATGTATATTTGATTTCATATTTGCATATGATGTAGCTGTAAAATTCTGTTTATATTTTTGTAACAATCCTCTCCTTCAAAAGAATTTCTATTGAATACACACAAATTAATTGTTAGTATTATATATGTCATTTGCTCTGAAAGTTGAATAACTTCTACTCAGGAGTAATAAAATGCCTAGGTCAGCATTACTCAGCGTTTCAGAAAATTGAAGTATGTATGTTTTTTTTAATTATTGACAGGACTCTGGGAATATACCTGAAGCAATTGAATCGTACAGAACAGCATTGAAATTGAAGCCAAATTTCCCTGATGCCTATTGTAATTTGGCTCATTGCTTACAAGTAAGTACTCATCGTAATTTAGTCATGTTGTGAAGCAGTGAGTGAGTGATTATCATGACAGTTTTGTCATTGATATATTTTCAAAAGAAGCAAAGACTGTCTGGATTTCATCCGCTAAAATCTTGTTAGGTTTTAATCCGAAAATGTTAGGTTTCAGGTTGATATGAAGTCAGCATTGGAAACATTATTGTAAATGTCTGTGCACCTCAGATCTGTGTTGTGTAATTACTAACAATTTGTCAAGTTTGTCAACGTTGCTTCTAGATTTAACTAACTGTCGATTTAAAAAAAAAAGACCTTCACTGGTTAATGCTGTAAGACCTGCAGTCACTTGGCTTTAGACTCTCTAAACCCTGTACAACAAGACTTCCAAGAAGTCCTGTCTAGAGTCTACACTATGTAACTCTTGGTATTCAATGGCATCAATAAGCCAGTTCGTAAAAAATTTGGTGCGTACAATGTATGACCCCAAAATATTCACAGATCTTTTACACGATGGATACGTCCCACTTGTGCATTTTAGAATAATCACTGCGGAAGTGATGGAGATGCTTCATGAATACCTTTTGTCTTGCCTCTTGAGAAGAATACTTCCACCTGTGTATAAGATAAATGTACCGTCGGTGCATAAATGAATACTGATTACATAACTTTCATGAGCACGATGCCAGTATTCGTCTCTATGGGTTTTACAATTTGGGAACAAATGACCTTTATCGCAGATAGTATTATAGAACTGAATTATTGCATTACCATATATACTCAAGAAAAGCTGTACTTTAGGTATAGATTCATCATTATATTGATGCCTGGGAATTCATAATCCTTTATATTGATGCCTGGGAATTCATAATCCTTTATATTGATGCCTGGGAATTCATAATCCTTTATATTGATGCCTGGGAATTCATAATCCTTTATATTAATGCCTGGGAATTCATAATCCTTTATATTGATGCCTGGGAATTCATAAACCTTTATATTGATGCCTGGGAATTCATAATCCTTTATATTGATGCCTGGGAATTCATATACCTTTATCTTAAATCTTGTGTTGAAAACAGATTGTGTGTGACTGGACAGACTATGAGTCGCGGATGAAGAGATTAGTATCGATCGTTGCTGATCAGCTGGAGAAGAACAGGCTTCCATCAGTCCATCCTCATCACAGCATGCTCTACCCTCTATCTCATGGATTCAGAAAGGCCATCGCTGCAAGGCATGGTAACCTCTGCCTGGAGAAGGTATGCAATCCTCTAGGGTCATAAACCTTTAAAAGAATTTCAGTCTTCAGTCATTTACTAGATTACAGACCACCTCACCTTTTCAGGCTTTTTTGTATGGAAATCCAAACATGTTTGGTTTGCTTGGAGTCTTCCATGGTAATGTAGCTGAACCAATATGTATCCATGATGTGTCAAGATAGTTATTTATTTTGTAAACCTCACTAGTTTCTCAATTAGTTTGTTCATAAAGTACTAGTTGTTGAGCCTTTAAAAGATTCAGCTGTGACAAGAAAATTATCTTTGTTCATGTTTAATGAGAAGTCCAACTCCAGTAAAAAAAAAAATTAAAAAATGTGTTAATAGGCCAGGGACCTCTTTCACAAACCTTTTTTTCAATGACAAATTACAAAAATCAGTGACAAATGTGCTGATAACCAATCAGAAGCATGGATTTCACTAGCTTATAACATAAACTGTCATTTGTCACTGATGACATGTTTTGTGAAATGGGGCCCAGATTGGCGTTCTAAAGAGGTGGTTGCTAAAGCAGGTTCCACCGTACATTTCTTCTACAGATCACTGTCCTCCACAAGCCAGCCTTCAACCATCCACAGGACCTGACTGCTAGTGGTGGTAGACTCAGGGTTGGTTACGTCAGTTCAGACTTTGGTAACCATCCTACATCTCATCTCATGCAGAGCATCCCTGGAAAACACAGCAAGGACATGGTGGAGGTAAAGCGTCTATTATTGTAAAACTGCAGGTTGTTTATCTTTATGGAGTAAACTATTTTTCCTGATGATGCTGCTGCCGGTTGCGATTTATTTACAAGAGGAATATATTTTATTAGAAGATTTCAATGAAAAATCCTTTATATATGACATGATTTGTCCAAAAGTTTAGGAAGGCTATGCACAGATCATCTGCTAATGTGTAACTGAGAGATTAGAATAATTCCTAGCTACAGCAGCCAATACCGCCAAGGAAATACTGAAGTGTTCCATCATGTCACCATCCTTAACCCTTACTGTACTGGGGGGGGGGGGGGGGGGGGCCTGGGAGGCCCCCCCCCTCGACATTTTCGAAGATTGCGCCGCGACCGCTTGGAATTTTGAATTGTCGTTTCATGACTTTTTTCCCTCAAGTCTTACGCACATTTTGATAACATCGGATATTACTGTAAGGTGTTACATAACAATTAGTATGCACATGTCATCAAAAATATGCTATAATTGAATATATTCATGTACAAGCAGAAATGTGAATACTATGAATTTATATCACATTGCTTTTATATGTTTCTCAAAGTAACTTGATGTATTCCAGAACAAAAGAATACATTAGAAATAAAACAATAGATATAATAAGAAATAAAAAACAATAAAATACAAAAGAAAATAATTATTTGAAAATCGCATCAAATTTGCAAAAATTATCATTATTAATTACATCAAAATAACTATTTTGTGTTAGAAAAGAAGTTTCATATGAATAATAGGTTTCAATTAACATTAAAAAAGTGGAGTCTGACAATTTTTGTAATGATTCTAGTTCCCTGTATATTTCTAGATTTGATATTCATGAACGCGTATTCATAATTTATGCAAATTAGCCTATGCATTTTCAAATATCATAAAAATAATGTAACCTCATGAATTTGAGATGAAGGAAACATTTATTCAATACATTTTCAACATTCTTCACAAGTCTACAGACAAATATGAAGAGTTTTCTGTAAAATGCATAAAATTAGCATTTTGCATAATTAATTAGGCTATAACGACAAAAATTTGCATATTAGGAAAAAACTAATTATACCATCTTGTTCCTTACGTAAATATCTACAAACATGCACATTTTCGCGTTCATCAGACTTTCGACGGCCGAGATCATGGGGGGGGGGGGGGGGGGGGGGGGCCTCCCAGGCCCCCCCCCCCCCCCAGTCACGAGGTGCTCAAAATAGCCAAGTACAGTAAGGGTTAACAATGGACTGCTCATGAATGAACGAATGAATGACATACCATGGGAGAAATTTACGAAAATATCCATGAATGAATTATTGCTCTCATTAAGATATGAACAAAATGTTTACTTATTTTATGCACGTTTGATTGGGGTTATTTAAGTTTGGTCGCTATTTCTTAATTTGTGTCTTTTCTCTTTTTCTTGGCACTCCAGATTTTCTGCTATGCTCTGAGCCCTGATGACAACACTTCTTTCAGATCAAAAGCCATGAAGGAAGCTGAGCACTTTGTGGATCTCTCACAGGTAATAACATCTTCTGGTTCTGCTTTGCAAACATCTTATCCCGACTTAAACCATACATAATCGAAAATCTGATCTATATAATGGACAAATCATTGTGTCTCAAGTTTGTCCGGAATATCAAGTGCATAGATTTGTACTTTATTCAATTTCGCGCATGTAGGAAATGTAAGGAGCAGAACAACTCTTTTCATACCTGAGGTGCAAGAATGAAAGTACATTTGCTGAATTTTCTTTTAAATTGATGAAAGGAAGATTTAAAGAATCGGTCAACTTGTTGGTTTTCAGTCACATATAGTCTATTATAGAGAGAACTGTTTTGTTATAGATTTTGATGGAATACGGAGTGAGAAGGGTACGTCTACCATGAAAATGATAAGTTTGGGTTATTTCACTTGTACAAATTGTACTATTGTACAGCATTGAGGATATTGTTCTTGTATTTTATGTCTCTTAGTGAAGACTGTTCATTGTAATTCATCAACCTATATTGTGTTTGCAGATCCAGTGCAATGGCAAGGCTGCAGATCGCATCAGTGCCGATGGAATCCATGTCTTGGTCAACATGAATGGATACACGAAAGGAGCTCGCAATGAAATCTTTGCTCTCAGGCCAGCACCCATTCAGGTAAACATCCTACATAAGTAAATGTATTTAATTGATTAGCTCGTGCTTCATCATCAATTGTGATATCCTTTAATTTCCTTCATATAATGTCATACATAAGGCGAGCAGACAGAACTGTCCTATCTTTTTGAGAATTTTTTGTGTGTGTATCTTGGTTAGGGTTAGTGAGGTTTTGATAGACAAAGATTAAACTTTACTGAGTGGCAAAAATTAAACTACTATATTTCCTGTTTCCTCACTTCCATGGGTTAAGTTACTTGGTTATTGCAGGCCTGATAAAAACCCGATTTAAATCGGTTTCCCGATTTTTTTTATTTTTCCCGATTTTTTCCCGATTTTTTTTCTCCTTCCCGATTTAAAAAAAAAAAAAAAAAAAAATCCAGATTTTTTTTTTTTTTTTTTTTTTCTTCCCTATTTTATCCTGATTTTCCCGATTTCCCTGTTATTATCTCTATTCTTCCCTATTTTTTCCCTAATTTTCCCAATTTTGTCCCAATTTTGTCCCAATTTTCTTACTCGAAAGGGGGGAATGTTGTTAGATGCCATTTTTTCCCCGGAAATCCTCTTCTTTTTTGTTTTACTCAAGGGGGGCGTGGTTGAGGTGAAAACAAAAAACCTATTTTTTTTTTAGTGCTCACTATCACCCCTGTTATTGTCAGGGAATATTACGTCATAGACAAAGTTAAATCTCCTCATACACCCAGGTCCAAATATTAACATTTAAAAGACAGAGATGTTCAAATTGGATAACAGATCCGATCTGATCTTAGGCTAAAAGTCTTTGTCCCTCCCATTCCTGTATCCTTGCACAATACTGTAGATAAGGTTCCAGTCAACCAATACATGTGTATTATTGAAGTGATTTTTGTTCACATGCCGGTCCATTACTTTGGAACAAACTGCCACAATCTATTCGTAATCTGCCATCTGTCAATGAACTTAAAACCGCACTCAAGACATACTTGTTCAATGTTGCATATCGCTAAGTATTGGGTGTAGTGTATCATATGATTTCGTGTTAAAAGTTTGTACTCATGTTCATGTTTTATGTGACTATTTCTCCTCTATCTTCTACTGCGCTATGAGCATCACTTTTGTGATGGGTACCAGCGCATTATAAGTGTTCATATTATCATTATTATTTATTAATATACTATTTCCCTCACCAGGTAATGTGGCTTGGCTACCCAGGAACCAGCGGGGCATCCTTCATGGACTACCTGATCACTGACTCAGTCACATCCCCCATGGAGCTAGCCAGTCAGTACTCTGAGAAGCTGGCCTTCATGAGGCATACCTTCTTCATCGGAGATCACTGGAACATGTTCCCTCATCTTCTGGACAAGGCACTTGTTGAGGTCAAGAGCGGCTCAAGCAGGGACAACGTGGCTGTCATCAACTCAATCAACCTCAAGGCCACCCTGGAGAAACTCGGCGTCTCGGATAAGGTATGTATGCTCCCCACATTTAACAAATGCTAGTACAGTGAAACCTGTCTATAGTGACCACCCAAGGGAAACACAAAAGGTGGCCTTTGTAGACAGGTGGTCTTTGTAGACAGGTTCCTTTAGTACATGATTCAATGAGAAACCATTTTTAAGGGAAACAAATGTGGCCTTTGTAGACAAGTGGTCACTAAAACAGGTTTGACTGTAATTTGAAAGACAATCTGAAGTGATTTTCATCTCTGGTTTCACGAACAGCGTGTACACGATGCGTAAGCTTATGTGTGTACAGAGGAAATCTTTGTTGATAGACTCTTCCTTGCTTGTGAGCATTAGTGAGGGTGCAATAGAAGGTATTTGGATAAAAAACAATTGATCCTGCCATGTGTTAAATTAAAATAATTAACACAGCAAGAGGAATGTAAATGATGATTATGGTCAAACAGTCAAGTTTAGATCAATATGTTTAGAGAGGGCACTCCATGAGTTGAAGGGGTGCTATAGTGACTTGCTTTGCAGCTTGCCAAGTAGTTTCAATACTCTGGTTTTGACAAAAGTGACCAATAAATGATGTCTTTCAGTTCAATGAATGCAGTCAACTTCATATTAGAGAAAGTCAGTTCTGATGATGTGAATGCTTGTCCTTGCTTCCTATCTACAGGTTGCTACGAATGGAGAGGTGTCTAACGGAGAGAAGCTTCATTTCCCTATGATTGAAAGCAGCACATCTCAAGCCCTGCACAGTCTGATCCAATCTGGACAGGTTCAGGGCACCATCAATGGTATCACTGTGTGTAATGGACTAGCTCTCACACAGGTAGGCGATTACAAGGTTAGATAATGCACTCATAACAGTAGGACACTTTACAGGTTTAGTCAAAGTCATTGTTTTTTCTTCAGAACTCTTTGTGATGATGCAACCTTGTGTTCATCAATTGTTGTGATGATTGGCATCTTGGTGAGTTGATAAGAGAACATGTATTCAAGAAGTGTGCATCGAGTATGAATACTCTTGTGAACTGGTTTGATCTTTACAGAATATTGAGACCCATACACTACTTGAACATGATGATGTGAAATTCATGTCATTCATCAGTCATATATGTAATTCTTGTCTATGAGTAGATGATGCTTCTAAAGGCATATAAAATTAATTCTACTTGCAGGTAGCATTAAACTACATTTCTCCTAGCCTAGTCGGACAATTGTAGGCTTAGATAAAAATTACTTGCCCAGATACTGAATTTACTCGCCTCAATTCTTATAGAAGGAGTGTTTTATTCAATGAACCTCATTTCTACACGTTTTAAATGGACCAGTGTAGATTTGCTAGCATTTTGACATTTGGATGTGCTTTTAATGATATGAACTAGAATTGATGGTTGCATTTTGTTCTAAATGATTGTATATGTCATTAGCCTGATTATTTGCTTATCCCATCCTCGCTGAGGTTAAGTCCTTGATAGGCCTTGGGCACTTGCTAGTCCTTCCACATATACTAAATTATCATATTAAGTATTTCAATATTTTTCCAGTTTTTCTACACATTTTACCCATTTGTTAATAACTTATGTGGAAATAAATGAATTGAATTGAAATGAATTGTATCATCTTTTGCACAAAGAGGCCCAGTCCCATTGAACATCCTTCAATCACTCAGATCTCAAACTACCCCAGAACTTTTTAAACAACCAAAAACCTAACATGTCTTAAACAGCTTTCAATATTAGTAATTTCCTAAGTGCATTCTAAATCCTTTGTTTTAGCTCAAAAACATTTCTCCTAACTTATTTATTCAATACAAGTTTTGTAATTTGTTTATTTAATCCTGCTCTCTATTTAAAGATGAACATTATGGAAAACTTCTTTGCTTGTTATTTTATGTAACTTATAGTTGTAATTAGTTCATAAGTCTGTTCTAGTTTTTATGAAAGTTTTGTTTATAGAACCGCCTTTAAAACCGATTCTTGGTTGAACTGCGCTATAAATAGGCATTTTTCTGCACCTTTGTACTTAGCTGTGTCTTGGCCAGTTGTCAGTGCTTCTTGCATGACTTGACTGTATCTAGAATCTTAAACTTAACCAAACACCATTTGCAATGTGTAATCTTCTGCTTCCCCCCTTAGTCGATCCCCAAGTCTGCTACCGGTGAAGAGGTTCCATCGTATCCTCTGATCACAACCCGTAATATGTATGGACTCCCTGATGACGCCATCGTCTTCTGTAACTTCAACCAGCTCTACAAGATCGATCCAGCTACCCTCCGGATGTGGGTCAATGTAAGTCTTTACTTCCAACCTTTCAATCATCTAGACATTGTAATACCTGGGATCCATTTAAAAAAAAGAATTGTGATTGATCAGGATTGCTTGCAAGATTCCACTCAATCGCAAACTCGTATCTGTATAGCACAGAGTTGTAATTGTTTTGAAGCAATTGAAGCTGTTAATGAGAACCCTGCTGTCATACATTAGTGTTCCTCAGAATTCTTTGTATGCCCATCTATATGCATTAAGTTAGCAGTAGCTTTTGCATCGATCAATGAATTTTAAATCTGGTGTTATCTAACTGAATAATCTCCAAGAATATTGTCCAAAACTGGTATTCAGTCTGGGGTCATCAACTTGGATTCCAGTGTTCAGATATTCAATATTGAGATAAATTTATAGTTTCCAATCAATAGCAAAGTGGCAAACTCTTATCGCTTTAGCACAGAGTCGCAATTGCTTTGAAGCAATTGAAGCTGTTAATGAGAGCCCTGCTGTCATACATAAGTGTTCCTCAGAATTCTTTGTATGCCCATCTATACGCATTAAGTTAGCAGTAGCTTTTGCATCCATCAATGAATTTTAAATCTGGTGTTATCTAAATGAATGATCTCCAAGAATATTGTCCAAAACCGGTGTTCAGTTTGGGGTCAGCAACTTGAATTCCAGTGTTCAGATATTAAATATTCAGATAAATTTATAATAAAGTAGCAGATGGTGCAAATAAACTGTCTGCCATAGGATATGCTGTTCCAAAACATGTTGCTTTTAATAGAAGCTTTTTCATAGTTTCAGACTTTGTTTCATGTAACTCACTTTTATCAACCCACTAACCTGTTTTCCTTCTTTTTGTCTTCTTCTGCTAATGCAGATCATTCAGAAGGTGCCCAACAGCGTGCTGTGGCTGCTGCGCTTCCCAGCTGCTGGCGAACCCCATCTGCTTGCTACAGCCACCCAGCTAGGCATGCCCAAAGGTAGCCTGGTCTTCTCTGCAGTAGCATCCAAGGAGGAACATGTGAGACGAGGTCAGCTTGCAGACGTCTGTCTGGACACACCCCTCTGTAATGGACACACCACTGGCATGGATGTACTGTGGGCTGGCACACCTATGATCACTCTACCAGGTGGGTTTCTATCAACCAAGGATCTACTTTTCATGGAGTTTATCAGTCAATCGAAATGGATGATTGATTTGGCTTTTAATTTTGGCTTTTAATGCTCAAAATTGCATAAATCTCCCACAAACTTATAGTGACAGTAGACATTTATCACTGGCCATTTAGGCAAGTGATGCATGACCTTTCTGTGTCCTGTCGGATATTGGGTAGTCATTGGCACAATGAGCTGTGATGTTCCTCAAAAACTGTACACATAACCCGTCCTCTGCAGTCGTGGGGAAAATGGGACACACAGCAGATCCTTGTTTAAAGTAACATTGTTATGTTGCACTTCCATAACCAGTTAATCTTGCTGAACCCATTTCTTTTTATTTTGTTGTTTTTGAGACACAATATAACTAACATGGTCCAATATATCGAGGCAATTTCCACGGTCCCAAGAAGATTGTTGCACTGAGATCCCTCTGTAAGACCCATTTCCATAATTCTCTTATTTTCTATTTAACAGAAACCCAGAGAGGTGTGTGCTATTAGAAAAATAAGGTTATCTTGAATGGGTCAAATGAATTATATGATGACCAACCATGTATTTGCTTGGCTTTGCAATGCTTTTCAGGTGAGACTCTTGCTTCACGTGTGGCTGCCTCCCAGCTACAGACCTTGGGCTGCCCTGAGCTCATTGCTAGCTCCAAGCAGGAATATGAAGACATCGCCATCAGACTCGGAACAGACATCAAGTTGTAAGTTTTTACTCATGTTTTATAATAATGATATTAATATCATGCTTATACCCATTCTCAAATTCATTAGATTAATTGAAAAATCATTACAATGATTGGTATTCGGTATCATACCAATGATACCAGCTTTGTCTGTGTTTTCTTGTTATGTACACATAGTACAATACACCTTGAAATGTCTATCTATGTTTACATTCAAACTACATTGACTTCTCCAAATCAGAATATGTCAATGGGGATTCTTCACATATTTTTGAGGGAAAAAAAGCATTAGTGTAAGTATGCATTAAGATTGCTACCCCCAATTTCAGAAATAAACTCAAATTAGCAGTAAGTGATTGCATTTCTACTCACGTTTTATTTTATTTTACTGGTTTCTCATCAACAGTATATCTTTAATAACCCCCTTCTTTCTCTGTATCACAAAAAAAGATTCAAGGCACACTTGGAAGTAACCTTTTCTGACTTGGTCTTTATAATAGGGTTTAAGTTTTGCATTATTCACATTTTGTTGTTAAACTTAATTTCCCTTTTATTGCCTTGTTTCACCCTTCAGCCGTCAGCATATCCGTGCCAAGGTGTGGAGACGCAGAGTGGAGAGCCCCCTCTTCAACACCAAGATGTACGCCCAAAGCCTTGAGCTCCTCTACACAAAGCTCTGGGAGAAATATGAGAAGGGCGAACCTTGTGATCATGTAGACATGTCAACAATGAGCCCCATCAATGGCAAGATCAATGACACTATCAAGAATTAAATCATGACACAATGCTGTACAATGCAGGCAATAGGGAAGTACATGCTCGATGGACTGTCGACCTATACGTTCGGTAGAATTTGGATACTTCATTAAATTTAAGTCCCCATGCATTGGTTTCCCTGCCGTTAGAGGCATGTTGAAATAAACAATTATGTTTTTTACACACAATGAAAAACATCAATGAATTTCTTGCATAACAAAGCAATTTTTTGTAGTTGCATGTATGAAGAAAAAAAATGTTTGTGAAACCTGAAATTTAGCTTTGTAAAAGTTCTTTTTTTCATAGTTTATGCATGTAGGATTTCCTTGAAGTATCATCACCATCATCATTTTAGTACGAAATCCTTATTTTTTGCCAAAACAAGATTATAGGAGTGGTTGAAATCGAAGTATGTACATATTATGTAACAGTCCATCCTATGAAGACATGGAATTTTTGAAACTACTATTTATTGTATATGGAAACTTGTCATTCAGAAGTTGGTTTGAGATTTCTAAGAATTAACATCTCAGATTATTCAGTTTATTGTGCTTGCAAGAAGTAGTTACCTGCACATTTTAATAGATTGATGTAAGGTGTTGTGAAAATTGTGTACTACATTTCAAAACTCACAATAGGAATTATTTAGAAAGTACTTGAAAAGTGATTATGACATTAAAAAGCAAATTGAGAAGAAAATGGAGGTTTTTATAATTGTCCTCTGTTTGCTCACGGAAGAAAACGTTTATACGAAGAAAAAAAAAATTCAGATTCAATGCTGCAATTGACAATTTCAGTTTATTTTAACAAATGGATATGGGAAGAAAATAATAATTTTGAATTTGATTCAAAAGTCATTTAATTATTTTGTCCTGCTTTGTTGTCATTTCAAGATCATTTTAGTTTGGTATCTCATGATTTGAGCTGTATATAAGATCTCTATTTCTTAGAAGTTGTCAATATTTTATTTCAGTATTTTCTGGTTCCTGTGTTCGAACGTATCCAGGTGTATTCTTGCTCGTTCATTATAGTGTATTTATGATTTATATGTTCTTAATTTGATTTTAGTCGCATGTTTTATATCCCCCTCCTGCTTTCGAATATAATGTACATGTCTGATGAAAGATTGTCATTGAGGGTTGTTTAAGATGATGTTAGGCCAAGTCATACCTGTAATTGAAAAAGAAATGCTGAAGGCACTTCTTGTCCTGTTTCTTGTATATAATGATAATCAACACGTAGTGAGCACTACAATTCAATTTGGTAAGTGAGTAACATAGCAGAAGGCAAGATGTCATTTTTGTACAGAATTTTGATTTTTAAATAATAGGAATCTATATAATGCGAGATGAAAAAGGTAGGTTCCAATGTATATCAGTTCATAATTATGTCAAAGCACCTTCACCGAACTAGATAGGGTGATACATGTATGTTCATTTCTTGATGCTATTTTATTTTGAAAGTGCTTAGTGTCATATGAACTTTATAATGTAAGATTTGAAAGTGATTAATGTTGGCTCTTCAGTAGACTTACGCTGTGATGATGGTGATCGGGTGTTTGCTACTATGCTGATGTGCTTCTATATCAATGTCATATTAAAACTGTTGTTATCCCACAATTCTTTAATCCCTTCTATTTATTTTGCTTTGTATGGTGGAGGAGTAGTTTCATACCAGTGTTTTGAGAAACCATAGAGAGTAGTGATTGACATGAATGTGAACTTGTTACGCAAGTGAGGCTGGAGCGAATGAAGGCTAACCTCACATACATATATTCCTCCTATACATTATACATTTGGATCTTATTATAAGAAACACCCGTCTTATTAGCAAGGTGGTTGTGCCCTTTCCAACTACTTTGTACAAGTATTCTACTCTTTATATTGCCCTTATATAACAAGATTTCAGTTTATCAACTTAAGCTTTGTGTTAAAGATACATGTGAGGCATATTACACTTATACTCGTGATTAAAAAATTACCTTTTAACGAGCCTTCATGCCCTTGGTACCAATGAGTTTGGTATAACGAGGTTTCACTGCATTTGTAAAATAATAGTTTACAGGACGAATATCTTAAGGGTAATTTGCACTTAAAACTGCACTTTAAAATGCAAATGCAAAAAGGCATGAAGGATATGCATGAAAGAAGTTTCTCCTTAAATCCACGCTCTCGATTCTTTAATCTGTCAATCACTGTAGGCAGTAAATAGTCGTGAAGCTTGAATGAGGGAAGAAGGGAGTGAAAGTGTGTGCGAGACAAAGAGAGAGTGAGAGAGAGATAAAGGGAGACAGAGGGGGAAAAAGAGGCGGTGACACAGAGAGAGAAAGAGAGGGGTGGGGGGGGGGGGGGGGGGGGGGGGGAAGAGGGCTGTATGGGTTCTAAACTTGTCTTTGTATCATATCCCTAAGCTCAGTCGTTCTGTTCGGTGTGAAATCATTGTATAGATAATTGGTACTGGGGAGAGGCTGATATGGATAGTGAAGAAAGAAAAGGCGGCGTTTTAATAATATCACTGCTAATTTCACAATATATTCTTCTTTTTTTGGGGGGGGGGGGGGCGGTTGGGTATCCGGACACTTAACAAACATAACACTTTTGCTTTTTACTTTTAACAGAAAATATTTATGAAATAGCATCATGAATATCTGTCCTTTATAATATTTTCCAACATAAGTCACAGAAGATTTATGATATATTGCTTGTAAACTTGTTCAAATTGCTGTGTTAAATCAACTGTCCGGACCTCAACGTCTGGGTTTACAGGAAAATATCATTTTTCATTCAATGGAATATGCATATATTACATTAATCTATAAACGTATTTTGTGGATAGATAGAGTAGAGGAAGGAAAACGGCTGAAAGCTATACGCATTATCTGAAATTATTCTGGCCAAATATTTAATATATAGATTACTGTCAACGAAGTAATTTGACACTCTTCAAAGTTAACCTTGAAATCAATCCGGTTTTACTCATTGTCACTTTTCATACTCGCATCTACTCTTGAAAACAAACGAGCTTTAAATTGAATCAAAACAAAGAAAATAGAAAATGAAAGTAAGATTCTCATTCATCGTAGACCAATTTGCTTCGTGATAACTCCTAAGGTTTTTTACTCGACTCTTCCTCCTTCAATAAAACCTTCAACAACAGCCCTTGTGCCGTTTGAAACTTAAAAAATGAATTAATTTGATAAAAGTGATATGTGAAGAAGGGTCCTATCCTATGACTATGGGGCTGACCCAGCAGATGACGTGACATGGGGTATGGGTTGCGTTGTGTCCCCCTCTTTCTCCGATTCCCCCTCTCCTCCCCCTCCCCCTTTTCTTTTGTTCACCCAAAGGAGGCAATGTGAAAATATCTGTACACATATTTCGAGAACATGAAATTAAGAGACCTGTGTGGTTTTGAAAGACGACTAGAAAAAAAGTGAAAGTATTAACTAGAATTGATCGTGGCGTCATTTTAGACAAAACAGATTGAGCTGGAACCTACATATTAGCGAAATATGAAGGAAAGTTATGCTTAAATTATATATATATATATGATAAGGCGAATTCGACCATTACACATTGCCAAACAGAATTGTTTTATAAATCCATGATGCAATGTTATTTTGATTAATGTGAAGTAGTCTATAATAATAGAAAGCCAAGTAGAAGGAAAAAGAAAGAGAGGCAGACAGAGAAAGCAGTGGTTTGATAACATCAAAGAATGGACAGGTCTCACATATTCAGAAGCCAAAAGATTAGCACAGGATAGAAACAAATGGAGAAAGACAACAGCAACTGACGGTGGCAGCCAGGTAGCCAGGTAGGTAGTCTATGAAACTACAGGGGTTACGAATTTATGAAAACTTGAAAATTAAATTCCACCTGATCACTTGATCCTTATTTTTGATGTAGATAACATTTTAGTAAGATTTCAAAAGTAAAATCTGTTATGATAATGCACTAAAACCTATTATAATTTTGTTTGAAAAGCCCTCTGTATAATACCAGACACTCGTTTTAGAATGTCTCAGTACCTAAGGGCCAAAGAAAGAGAAGGTGGGAGGGGGGAGGGGGAGAGAGTGTATGTGTATGCGCGTGTGTGTGTGGGGGGGGGGGGATGGGTGGGTGGGTGGGTGGGTGTGTGTGAGAGAGAGAGAGAGAGAGAGACAGACATACATACAGAGAGAGAACTTGAGAGAGAGAGAAAGAAAGGGGAGGGGGCTGTATATGGGTTCGATTTAAACTCGACTATATATGTAACATTTTTTCTCTACGATGCGCAATCATTTGTATAAAAGATTTTATTTTATACGGCGTAGAGGCTGATATAAATGGAGAGTGAAAAGGAGCAAAAGGCGGTGGTATATGGGGGGGGGGGGGGGGGCGGAGGGAATGAAGAAAATGCCGAGAAGACCAATAGGCCTAATGCCACTGCTAATTTCATAGTCCATGAAAATACCGTCTTTCGTTCAATGGTATGCACAATTATTATTTTAGTCATCTATAAATGTATTTTGCGGGTAGAAAGAGTAGAGGAAGAAGGACGGTTGGGAGGCACATGCAGTATCTGAAACTAGTCGGTCATGATCATAAATAGATTAATCTCTTTAAATCTCGACAATACGCTGGTTTAATTCATTCTCATTTGTCAAACTCGCATCTCCTCTTGAAAACAAACGAGCTTTAAAGTGAACCGAAACAATGGAAATGAAAGTAAGATTCTTATTAATTTTTATCGTAGACCAATTTGCTCTGTGATCAATCTTTGGTTTAACTCGAAACTCTTCCTCCTTCAATGAAACCTTCAACAAAAGCACTATGAGATGATATTAATACGCCTGCATGGTTTCGAAAACAACTTGAAATAATGTGAAAGTATTACTTTGATTTCAAACTCCTTTTCTTTGCCCTCTCTTTCCTATTTATCTCTTTGCAATTTCAATTCATCCAACCTTCTACTATTCTTATCTGTATCACAAAGTGTTATTCTAACCATTTCCCCTCGGTACCAAATCTTCTATTTGCAATATATTTCTATATTTGAATTTTAGGTAATATAAAATCAGACAAGTGTTTACAGTAAATGTTTCAAAGCTTTATTTACAGCGCAAAGTTTTCCAAAAATAATATAAAACTCCATTTTATTTATGAGATACGTGTATAAAACTCTACTAATCAATATCACTTTCTTAGATATACAGATTGAACATTTGTTAGAAGTACATTTCATGGCTTCCAAAAATCGTGAGCTTGACATCAATGGGTCATTACTGTTAGAACTGAACTTTTGAAAGCTTGGACCATGTCTCAGCTGGAACCTTGAACCCTTGAAGTGAAAATCGATTTCAGTCGCTCCTTGAAGCTATAATAATAATAATAATAATTCTACATTTATATTGCGCACAACTCTGCCAACATAATGGCACTCTTGGCGCACTGATCAACAAATCAAATACATTTTAAGAATATGGTCAACAAATCAGATACATTACAAGAATATTGTCAACAAATCAGATACATTACAAGAATATGGTCAACAAATCAGATACATTACAAGAATATGGTCAACAAATCAAATACATTACAAGAACATGGTCATTTATCAAAATTCAACAAATTATATTGCAAAATGAAAAGGCGACAAATGGTCAACATAACTACAGATATACTTCTAATAATCAAACTTAATACAAAATATTCTAACTCAGATAATAATCCTAACACTAATACTAACAGTACGCCTTATTCATCAACAAGGTCTTCAATTTTTGTTGAAAGGTTCTAGGTTTTCAATCTAAATCACGTAAACGCTATCCCGGGGAACGAAAAATAATCGGGCAAGCGACACTTTATACTGCTATTCGGGCAACGGGAGGTTTCCTAATTGATGTAATTTGTAAGTTCTTTATAACACACTTACATTTTGATGACGACAAAATTGCATTCTTAATTATAAAACAGTTCAAAAATATGAGCTTGTTGGAACAAATTGCTGGCAAAGTTCACGAGATTTGGATTGAGCGTTTAAAATTATTTGGGTCTGAGTCCCCGTACAACTGTGTTCGTATAAGATATAACAAAATGCTAACACGTGTACTGTATAAGTATGCCCCATCATACATCGTTAGAGGCCTACCTCAGTCTCACCGCCAAACCAACTCAAGACCGACTCTAAACCGGCCAATTATCAGCCACAGACGTAATGTAATATTGTCAGACGGCCTGGTGTCGGTCTGGTGTCGGTCTTAATGGTTCCTGCGTTATGTGACTAAGGTATCAGAATCAGATTAATGTAACAGTTAATGCTAATGATAAAGACATTTCTTGATTCTCGTGCATTCGTTATAATGAAACAATTTAGACAAAAGATCATATCAGGTAAATTATACAAATACAACTGGTTTCTAAACAGAGAAGAGGCAGAAGATTAAAATAGGATATTCATTTGGCAATTTTTTTTCGCTCATAATTTTGGTTCGACAACTCGTATTCATATGTTTTCGTGACATCGAAGGCATATACATGTGTCTACTCTTCTAACTATAATTGGTTTCATTAGCTTTCAGCTATCGTGTATTATACATAAAAGACCTTCTACAGTAGCCCGAGACGTGCTGAATATTTTTGTTTTTTAATTAACTTAAGATTTATACTTTACCATCTACACATTTCATTTACATCAGATGAATGGAAATGCTTTCCGGGTTTTAATTACAGTTTTGAAGAAAGCGTACCTTGACTTGATAGGTTGTTTTGATACATTAAATTTACAACAATAATGTGTCTACAATATTCGACGTTGTATCTGTGATAGCTTTTGCATAGTTTTTCTATTTACAGTTTGACCATGCCTTGTGTTGACGCGCTTCAATTCTCTTAAGTGATAAAACAGACATTGTTCTCATTACAAGAGAAACTAGCATGCAATAATTAATTTCATAACTTAACTCAAAGGTTTTTAATAATTGAAAATTAATTTTTCTCTACAAGTGCATTAAAGTATATTTTACAACTTACTCAAACAAGAGCAATAACATGACACTACATACTAGACATTGGCATAAGTGAGGCTCTTCATGGCTTCGTATTCAGTAGGGCCGTAGTTACCACTCATATCCATGTAGTAAGCCTTTGACCCTTCTAACTTGACCGGCCTCTTCGCCATTGCTGTCCCACCTGCAGACATGGAATCCCCTTGGCTAGACCCTTTAGGAACAACATCATTCTCAGCTTTAGGATTTTCGTAAGTGACGCTCTTCATGGTTTCATATTCGATAGGGCCGTGGTTACCGCTCATATCCATGTAGTTTGCCTTCGACCCTTCTAACTTGACCTGTCCCTTCGCCATTGCTGTCCCACCTGCAGACATGGAATTCCGTTGGTTAGACCCTTCAGGAACAACATCATTCTCTGCTCTAGGACTTTCGTAAGTGACGCTCTTCAGGGTTTCATATTCAGTAGGGCCGTGGTTACCGCTCAATTCCATGTAGTGTGTCTCTGAATCTTTCCTCGATGACTTCTTTTTCTCCTCTTCGGGATTCTCACCAGTTAAACCCAAACCTCCCGAGGAAGATCCTTGAGTATCAAGATCGTTTCCTCCATTCGTACTGAGGATGACCGTGGCGTACTCGGGTGTCGGTGGGGTTTGTTCATCGTCCGATGTTCTAGGAATGGTGGATGATTCGTAAGACACATGGTATCTACGAAATAGGCATATTCCGAAGGTAATAAGGGTGATTAGCCACAGCGTCCCAAACACAAATGGAAGAATCTTGATTGGAGAAATTATGAGCTTTGGTAGACGAGGGTAATCGCCTTTGCCTTCTGTTTTGTTGCTGCCATACGAGGCACGGATAACAGTAAACCCGATGGCACCTATGGCGGAGTGACCATCTCTGTAGGTTCGACATTCAACCACTTTGCCGTCATCTTGGAAGGTTATACCTCGTATTAACAGTGATCGCCCTTCATCGCGAGTCTCTGAACGATCCTGAATGTTCTCTGGAGGTGGGACCATTACCTAACTTTGCTAATTACACATATTAAGGATGTGAAATTACAATAATAATAATAGCATATGCTGTCACTAAGACACGTTTACACAGGATCTAAGAGGTCATACTAAGAAGCTTTACCAAAGACGTACTCGCACAAAATTAGCTGGCACTTTTTTCAAATCGAGTGGTCCACCCCTGGAACAGCTTACCTGACGACATAGTGTCTGCACCTACTGTGGCTAAAGTGAGAGCCCTTCCCATAGGACAAGAGGGCTAATCAACCAAGTAAGTATACCAAGTTAGTAAGTAGGAGAAATAAAAAAAAAACAGTAAGGTTACGTCTCCTCCACGATTATCTTTTCTAACATTCACATTGTAACAAAAATAAATCAAACAAGGGTAAACAAGAACAACAACAGTTGAACCAAAAATCCGCTAGATATTTGCAAACGTGATGCTGTTCATGGTTTCATAACTACCGGTAGTACGATTATGGTTGACCACTTATATTAATGCAGTATATGGGCCTTATGCCCTTCTCCTAAAATCCCCTGCATCCTTGCCATTGTTGCCCCATCAACTAACCCGGTATCCACTTGTCTAGACCCTTCAGGAACAACATTATTATCACCTCTAGAATTTTCGTAAGTGAGGCTCTTAAATGGGAAGTCCACCCTGATATTAAATCGATGTTAAGAGAAGCAGAAAATGAACAGGAACGAGGCAGTGAACATTTTAGCAAAATCCGATTAAAATTATGAAAGTTATGAATGTTGGAAGTTGCAATCAATGAAACACAAAATGGTAACTATGTGACCTATCTTGGGGGGTCTACTCCCATGTGCTCTTTACTTTAAAAAAAAATCAGGAATGTCTATTTTCCCTTTTTAAAGATGCAATCATACATGCACCCTAAATATAAATGTTGCTTATAATGTAATTATTTCTGTACAGAGCAAATTGGAGAGGACCTTTGGCTCTTCGTCCAATGCCTTCCTTCTTGTACCTGCGGGTTCCTCACCAGTTAAACCCAAACCTCCTTGAGTATCAAGACTCCGGTGTCTTGTGGGTTTGTTCATCATGCTTTGATTCTTAAATCGAAATCAATTTTAGTTCATGAAACACCCCCTAGTCTTGTCCATGCAAAAGCGACACATTCTGAGGAAACATGGCAAGATTCCCCCAATTATATCCCGTACAGTCATAGTACCAAAGGAGTCAAGAACTCAAGATCTTTCAGCCTAAATGCGAAATTCTGAGGAATTTGTCTCTCCTTTTGTTCAAGCTCTTTTAAAATCATGCTGGTGCCTTTTTATTGATCTCAAAGCGACCCCCATGACCATTTACTTAAGGGGAAATGAAAATAAACCTATAGGTAAAAAAAAAGTTTAACTTTAATAAATTTAAACATGTTTCAAAGATGAAAAACTGATTTTGACATGTTTGTACCGACAGACAGGTCTCTCTAGGAAAGTCTGAAGCCATCCTTTTTTGGTAAAATTAAAAGTTATATAATAACGAACCTTCCATCACGCAACAGTGATAGTTTCATAAAATAGGATGGGAGAAATATAAGAGTTCTCCTAATCTTTCAAAGCACTGCTATACCCTTCTGAGTGGATTATTTCATATCAAAATATGTGATTTTCCCCTTCTGATTGTCATCCACTTTCGCGTGATATCTTTGTTCTTATGTTCTGATACCCGACAAATACTTTCACAACTATCAATCATGTCGAAACCCATTCTCTGTGGTAAATGCGAAACAGAAAGTTAAAGTTGTGTATAGAATCAGAGACACTCATTACCGAGATAAGTATTATTGACAGTTATCTTCTATGGTGAGCTGCTAGCCGGAACAGGATCTCAAGAGGGTGTTATGGAGAGGGGAGGGGCAAAGTAGATACTTAACCTGAACGGGATCCTTGAAGGGCTTTAATCATTGAAGTGATTAATGGAACAGAGAACAAGCGGGCATCACGCAAGCAAAGCTCGGGCAAGCTGCACACTTCCAACCTAAGAGCCTCCGTCACTGTGGGGGTATTACCCTAACTGTTCAAGGAAACTCCGGGCTCGGATGACCCCCATAGCCACCTCCGAATCCACCTGATTGACCAACTGATGAAAATGGTCACCTGCTCTTGTGGAAAGGACGAACAGACTTCTTAAAACTAAGCTACATGGAAATCAGTCACGATATCTAGGAGCAACATGGCCGTTTTATGATTGATTTTTTAATAAGCATTTAGATCCATTGGAGGACCGTGGTATATTGATGAAGGCTCTTGACTCTAAGAAGAGAGGTCTCGGGTTCGATCCTAGCTCAGTGCTTACTCCAGTGGTGTTCTCCTCACATGGTTTTTATCGTCATGGATATATAAAATTGAACCCGATCCCAAATACTTTCGAAAAATCAAATTGAGGCCGGGCAATTTCAATTGCCCCGTCCCTCACCTTACGAAACTCGCAAACATTCACATATTACTTAACCCGAACATGATTGCTATGGGTTATACAATGGGGTATTAAAATTGCCTTTGAGTTTTTTTTCTTCTATAAAAGTAGTTGTGATCGTGTAATATATATTTGATATCTGTAAATGTTGGGGTAGTAACATTTTCAGGGCCAGTAGGAAGAGCAGCAAGAATCTCTCATTAGAAGACTGCAAAACACTTCATTGGAACTGGAAACTGGTACGTTATTTTACTCCATTAAATATAACATTTTAAACGACGCCATTTTTTAGTATATTCCTAGTAATTACAAATTTATTTACAACTCTGATTTAAACCAGTATTTGCAGTAAATGATCATAATCCAAAAAAGACTATGATGAGCAAAATGACATAACCATGTACAATTTAAAGTTATTGGTAAGAATGGAGAATGCTTTCTGCTCTCGTATCATAGTGCCTATGTAATAATATTATCACACTTCTTTAGTTATGAACATAATTAGTGAGAGCATGTTTCTAAACAAATTTCAATACGAACAATTACCTTTTGTACGAATATACTTGCTTTCTCAGTGCTCGTAGAAACCAACCATAAGTACAATTATTAAAAATAACATCATTCAGAATGATAGTATAATAATCCATGTGAGGAACCGATTTGATGAGTGTTTTTCACGTACGCCTTGGCACATTTGCATACGTGGGTTCCTGACTGCCATCAGTCTCCATGTATTCATTATCAGGCACAGCCTTTCTATACCGGTCAGGTCGGTCTTCAAGTTGAACTGCACTTCTTGTTGTTACCATATGGTAATTCAAGATGGCTCCTTCCTTATCGTGGCCGTTCTTAGACGTCGAACTGAGAAGTGTATTTTCCTTTGACGTTGGGGCAACTTTACATGTCGGGCTAGGCATAACTTCATACTCGGTTTGTAACGGGTAGCTGCTTGTTTCAATACTCACGAACTTTGGTTCTGGTATAGCAGGCTTACATCTACCTCTTTGCGAATTCCCTTCGAGCAACACCCTCGTCTTCGTTGAACCAGGAGGGCGAGTGTCATCAACTCTTCGAGCGTTTTCAGTAGTTGATCTGGGAATCGGATCCTCATTTGATGACGGAATTATTTCAGATGCCACACTTGACATAACTTCATATTCAGTTTGAACCTGATAAGCGCTTGTTGCCATGCCAATGCACTTAGATTCTGGTATGACAGGTTTCTGCCAGCATCTTTGAGATTTCCCGTCAGACAACGAACTGAGAGGTTGGGTCGTATCAACAGCGTGGTCATTCCTAGTCGTTGAGATAGGATTTGGATTATCAGGTGATAACGTAACGGTTTCATCTGGCATGACTTCATATTCGATTTGGTCGTTATCTCCACTTGTCTCCAGTTTCAGTCTGTCAAGTCTCTTGTCATCAAAGACCGGACTCTTTAATGAACCTAGAAGGTGAGTTTCTTTGGAATTGGGATAAGTCGGAATGAGAACCACGTTTTCCTTTGTCGACGTCGATTTTCCTGCCGGCGAGGTTTTAAGGGATTTCGATTTCGATGATTCTCTAGATTGATATGTTCTGGACCTTCCTGATTTATATCTGTAGATGAGGCATGCTCCGAACATAAGTATGACAGTCAGGCACACAGTTCCGACTATGAGAATCAGGTTAAAGCTGATAGCAAATGGCCAAGCGCCTGTACAACCTGGTTCTCGTCTGTTCAATGCAGGGACCATTGTGAAGCCAATGGCATCAACAGTGGAACGGTTGCCCTTTCTGTAGGTCCGACACTCAACAATTTTGCCGACGTCCCCGAGATCTATCCTCTGTATCAAGAAAGACCGACCTCCATCTCGAGTCCATGATCGATTAGTCATGTCTTCTGGCGTCCCCTCTGAATCAAGGAAACGCCATGAAACTTCAGCATCGGATTCAACTTCACATTGTATAATCATAGAATATTCTTCTACACTTTGTCGAATGTGAACTGTTGTTGGATAGGTGCATGATCGATTTAGGCCTACGGGTGTTCCCGGGATAGACAACTTGCAGGAAACGTTTTGAGCGTTCAGAAAAGTAGACTGATCAATGATGCTTTCGATGCGTTTTGATGACTGATGAAATTCTTGAATTTCTCCCTCAACTCCTTCAAATGCTAAAGAAGCACTAAAAAGGTCGAATCCACATTCCAGTTTGATCAAGATACTTCCACTGTGAGTTCTTGGAGATACTGTGCAATACGGCGACGTAATCTCGGATAAATCGAAGAATCTGACATTGTATGTCTGAATGATGTCATTTCCAGATTTGCACCGGCATATTTCTTCATCTCGTTGAGATCGGGAAAAGGAGAAATTGGAAGTCGTTTGACCCTGGTGCACTCGGAATTTAGAATTCACTGAAAAATGTCCGTTCATTCGGCTACATTGATTGCCAGTACAGGAAAAGATCGGTAAGAATTCATCTCCGGAATAAACTGACCATTCAACATTCTGGCTAGAGTTTAAGTAACACGTAAGATTGACCAGTCGATTGATTGTAGTTACATTTACAATGTTGCCATGTTCCATCGCACAAAACGCACTAGTTGAAACCAGAAGTATCATGAGGTGAAAGAATACATTGGCCATGCTTTACGGGTGTTAGTTTTGCTTGGTCTATCACCGAGTTCTAGAGACTTTCCTCAGTAGTAGTCAGCATTGGCTATCACAAAATATCGCACGATTACTACGACTTTTATTATACCTCCAATATCTCCAGACAGTCGATGAGCTATCACAGGAACGGTTTATTCGGTTTTCAGGTGGTTATGTCAAGACGGTATACATTCATGTAAAGGGTAGAATAAGACCCGTGGTTTGTTGTTGTAAATACTGTGCGTGCTATTCTTTAAAAACATACTGTTCACAAATCAACGTCGATGTTGTCACTGTCTTGATTTACCGGGGAACTCAGATGCACGTGTTTCAAATATCAAATAAATCCAAGTCCAAGTCATTTCGAGATTAGCTATAATTGGCCATTAGCAAGACAGATATATGAAAGATGAGCTAATTAAGTAGCCTCAAAAACAAAGAACAATGAATCCATTTATCATGACAGTGATACCGAGAGCTGGGTTAATAGTTACACGACTATGACAGATTCTCTTAATTTCTTCAGCAGGATCTAGGGACGTATCGTTGTGCCACTATATTTTACTTTTTATCAAATACTTTTTGTTTGTGACGGTAAGCCATTGGCTTCGAACAATTTTTTATTCCACGATCGATGTCCACTGAGACATTCGTGGATAATTTATGCTTAAACAGCAACAGCCATGTGTTTAAAAAAAAAGACTTTTTCGGCAACAATTATGAAGGCAACTGATGAAAAGTAAAGACAGTTGCAGCCAAAAGAGTACAGGGGTAGAGTTTCAAACCATTCAGCATTAGACTATTAAGAAGCAACGAATATACTAACGTCAAGACCAGTCGAGATATTAAAAAAGAGTAAAACTATACTATCACCTACATCTTTGAACAGACTGAAAATTGAGAAGCGATATGTTGAAGGATACGACTCTTCGGGTGACCGTGGAGATGTCTTTACAAGCACCACAAAGATAAACCTGTGATTACGACCTATATTTGCAAGTAGTCACCTCAGTACGTGACAGTTAAAAGAACAATCCAACCTTTGTTTTAAGTTCGTTTGTATGGAAGCAGAAAAAATATCAGAGAAACGGAATGGCGAAAGTTTGAAATATATATGACCAGTAGTAAGAGAGTTGCGATTATCAATAAATTTGAGGTCATTAAAATAAAGTATGCGAAAATCATATTTGCAAATTGGTCAGTGGATTGTGACGTTCTGGACGACTCTCCCGTTCGTCGGTAACAAAAATAGCATTGATTCTTTTTTTCTCCTAAGTGCCGTTTCGGTGCGCCCGATTCATCAGTTTCACTCGGAAGTATAATGAAAAAGTCACAGTTTAAAATGTTTCAAGTTTCAACTTTCACGTTTATTTTGTTTCCGTTTCACAAAAGAGAATTCAAATAATTGACTAAATTAGAACATAATATGAAAACTGCTAAAAGTGTCACATTATATAATCAATTATTTTAAAAAACGTATTGTGGCACGAACTTGCGAAAGAAATTCGCTGTGCCGAGGAACGAGGCAATTAAGCTGCTTCGTGTTCTCAGGGGTGTCTAGCATGCGAATAGCTTCGACGTTGTCCCGCTTAGGCTCCACTCTAGCTGCTGAAATTGTGTGGCCTAGGAAATCCACCGCGGATGGCCGAATGCTGCGAATGTTTACTTCTTTCGAACCAAGCGATAACGTCGTTCAAATGCTGATCATGCTCTTCAATGTCGCGACCATGGATGACGTAGTCGAGTGGTATAAGCACTTGACTTGAAATACAAAGGTCGTGGTTCGATCCCCGACACGGCACTAATGTCCTTTGGCAAGGCATTAATCTTCATTCACCACACTCGACCCAGGTGAGGTAAATGGGTACCTGGCAGGAATTTAGTCCTTGAAATGCTGGAGCGCTGTAATGGCAGCTATAGGCTAAAGCCGCGGGGTTATAGTAAATGCGCCTCGGAATAGAATTTCTAGATAGACGGCGCTATAGAAATACCTATTATTAATATTATTATTATGACGATTTCATTTAGGAGGTTGACAGTTCCCTCACACCCTGTGAGAATCGAAGACATTATCTTCTGAAAGGCGCTAGGTGCCGAACAGAGACCATATGGCATGCGCTTGTACTGGAATATGCCATTATGTGTGATGAACGCAGTAAGGAATCGGCTGCGTTCTGTAGGTAGCTCCGGCGCGTGTCTAGCTTCGTGAAGACTGTCGAGCCGTAAAATGACACTGATAGCTCTTAATAATCCGGTATGATGGCCCTTTATTGACCGCTTTGAGATCAATACAGACGCGCAGTTCTCCATTCTTCAGGCGTGCTATCACCAGATTAGAAACCCTCTGTGAGGAGTTCATGTGTTCGATGATGTCATCGCTTTCCAAACGGTGTCGTTCCGCTGACACTTCCTCAGGAAGTGCGAATGGTAGACGGCGTATAAGCCCTGTGATACTGGACGCACTAAGTGGATCTACCTGAGGTACATGGCAGTATCCTGTAACAACTCCGAAGTCTGTAAAAAGGGATGGATACTGTGCCATATGGGAAGTCGTTGAAGATGTTGACTTGCTCACCTGTGGGGTCACAGAGGCGAAAGCCCAGCAGGTCAAATAGGTAAACACCTAGGAGGCTCTTACCCCTCGCGACGTACGTAGATCAGCCAACTGTCCACAGTCTTGTCCTTAAGGCGAACGGGCAACTTGACGCAACCTAACACTGGAATTGACTTCTCGGGTAAGAAGTCAATTGACGAGTGCTAGCGTTAGCGGAACTGTAGAGAAATGGCGCTTGTAAATCAAATGATCATGCCACTTGTCCCTACGTCGATCAAGAGATTGAGTGGTGAGCCATTCACTCCAAGTTCACAATTCTTGAGGTCACTTCCACTCCCACTGCTGTACATTAAAGCTGAGTGTTCCTTTGAGCGACACATCTTCGCGAAATGATGCATTTTCTCACTTGCTCTACATTTTTGTCATTTGCAGGGCAAGCATTTCTATCCTTCCCGTGTCTCCCTCCACAGTTTTTGTATTTCGAGTTGATGTAGCTTGGCTTGGGGCTTCGAATGGTAACCTCTCTTGAAAACACCTTGTAATCTAGCTTCGGAGGAGGTTGGGGGTCGGGGGGTGTAGGGGGGGGGGGGGGTGCAAATTTTTAAATTTTCGAGGACACCCCCCAAAAAAATGTGCTCACTACCCCTGAAATTCGGATGGTTTATTCCATCCGTACTGAGGATGACCGTGGCGTATTCTGGTGTCGTTTGCGTTTGTTCATTGTCCGATGTTCTAGGAATGGTGGATACTTCATGTGACCTTCTTGGTCTATACCCCAAGCAGACCCCATGCAATGCATGTTTGATTAGCCACAGAACAAGGAATAATAATATCAACACCAAGTAAAGCATTATGGGCACTAGGAGTCGGTGTTGGATCTTCAGAATTCGATTTATTGATGTCTCCGGAAATTCTTCAGAGTTACGGTGAACCCAACCATACATTATTTTGTTTTTCTGGTTGTCATCTCCTTTGGTTCGGCACACCACTACTTTTTCGATATCTCATTCAGATATACCCCTTATCAGCAGGGACTGTCCTCCCTCTCGAACCCATGAACGATTCTTAAAATCTTCTTTTCTGCCATCTGTACTGTAGAAACATCAGTGATCGACATCCGATTCATCGTCACATTCGACAATGATGTAATTTTCTTTAACACCGTATTGCGCTTTAATGATATTTGGGGATGTGTAAGATCGCGTTATATCAATATACGGAAAAGGAAGCGTGAAAGTTGTTGAAATCGTCAAAGCAGATAAAGCTGTGATGCAGTAGGAAATAACCACCGGAAATAATCAGGAAAATTTAGTCCGATTCAATCCAATGTCAAATTGTCATCGAGCTCACCCGAGTTTACTTCACATGATAATGTCATACTGCTGACTACATTTCTGAATAATCATTGAACCAATAATAGCATCACTTCATATAGTCACTGATGAGCTCGAAGGAGAAGAATGATGAGATTATTTGCACCAAGAGAGGGCGGGCGCATTATTTCGTGATAAACTGTAAACAAAACGGGAAGGCGAGAAAAGGTATTTCCCTAAAGTTTGACAATTCATGTAGATTAAACGAACCGTCATTTTGTCATTCGCAAATCTGTACTGTAGAACACAACATTTTTAATATGGTCTATCAGCTGGTACAATCCAAGAGGCTCTTTTGTGTCACAAAAAAAAAACAAGTGTTCGGCCTTCACAATATGGTATATTTTTGTTAATCGATTTGAAAGAACGGGTATTATATTGTATGAGCCAGTCAAATATCTATAAAAAATAAGATAAAAATAAAAATAAAGTTATTTTATGGTGTAAAAAATTAAAACATAAAACAAATAATCCAAAGAATGGCACGTGCGTATTTCAACTTTGTTCAGTTTCCTTTATATATGTCACTTTTATTTAGTACAGGGCCTCTCAGGAAATTAGTTTTAAAAGTAGGAGAGTTACCCTGTTAAAATAAAACGCAAATAAATAAATAAATAAAGTAACGCTTTCTCTATTTTCGATCCGCACTATGATGACGTAAAAATCGACATGCTTATTTAACAATGGATACTTTGGAGACCAGCATAGTGCGCGAGCCTATTCGTCATTAGTCAAACAATCAAGACCATCACATTTTATTTTGATGTCTTAAAGTTACCTTTTATCCAATCTACAAGAGCAGAGATCGGGGGGGGGGGGGCACGTTCAGGAGAATCGCACTCCCCCGTGGAAATATGAGAAAATGAAAAAAAAATACAGAAGTACAACAGCAAATAAATTAAGTAATGCAACATGTTTAATATCATCATTATAGGCTGTAATAATCCAGAATGCATAAAGACATGGTTGGTAGTAAATGAGTAGCCTAATGGTAGATTCCTCTGTATCAAGATCGTTTCTTCCATTCGTACCGAGGATGACCGTGGCGTACTTTGGTGTCGTTTGGGTTCGTTCATCGTCCGATGTTCTATGAATGGTGGATACTTCATGTGTACTTCTGGATCTACACCCCAACCAGACTCCGCACACTGCAGTGGTTATTAGCCACAGAGAGATAAATAACAACATTAAAACCAAGTAAGGATTATAAGCATTAGGAGTGGTTGCTGGATCTTTAGAATTTGATTTATTATTTTGTTCAAGAAATATAGAGATCACATGGAACGCAATGGTACCTTTGTTGGTCTGGTTGTCATCACCTTCGGTTCGACATACCACTACTTTCCCGACATCTCGTTCAGATATATTCCGTATCAGCAGTGATCGTCCTCCCTCTCGAATCCATGAACGATCCTCGTTATCCTCTTCTTCTCCATCTGAACTATATAAACTCCAGTGATCGACATCAGATTCATCGTCGCATTCAACGATGATGTCATTTCCTTCAACAATGTATTGCGTTTCTACGATATTTGGGTAGTTGCAAGATCGCGTTATATCAATATCAGGAAAATATGCCTTGCAGGAAGCGTTATGAACGTTGTTGAAATCGTCGAAGTAGAGAGTTTTAGATATGATACTTTGAGATGACCCAGGGGTATCATCAAAAACGTCTAGTCCAATTCCTTCTAATGTCAAACTGACATCGAGTCCAACTGTGATTACTTCACATGCTAGTGCCATTCTGCGGTCTCCATTTTCATCAGTACTCGGTGATGTAACATTGCAATTAGGAATAAGTTTATTCACTTCAATTGTTTTTACCAAATATTTCTGCATAAAATTATTCCCTAACATACACTGAAAATCATGCTCCTTTTTATCAGATTGTCTGATTGTTAGCGAAAGAACCGAAGTATCGTTACTTTGCGTTGCTCGAACATTAAATTCAGTTCTACTCAAAAGACGTCCAGTTCCAGTAAGTGCGCACCGACTATTCTGATTATCTTGGCAGGTGTATATAGAGTGGTATGTGTCTTCTATACTATAAAACCAAATAACATCTCCAGTTGAGTATAAATAGCATGTCAAATTTACTTGCTGGCCAATCAACGTATGTTTTTCAATCACTCTGCCCTGTATTTCTGCATACAAAAACGTCTGGATCCCAAACAACAGGCCTAAAAACAAATGAAATGAGATATTAGCCATGATTCTCAGATCTGATATACGATATTGACAGTCATGGATATAATGAAGATGATGTAACATGAGTCAGATGAAACTTCAGTATCTGCACAGCTGTACTGCACCTCTGTGAATGATGATCGAACCGGTGTAGCACCACTACATAATATATATAGTCACTGATGAGATTTTTAGCACCAAGAGAGGGCGGGTGCACTTTTTCTTGATGTGTCTAAATTCATGGGATCCGTTTGTAAGCGGTAAGCACAACGGGAAGGCGGGAGAAGGTGTTTCCCCAAAGTTTGACGAATAGATCAATCGAACTGTAACGAACCCTGTCACTGCCGTCGCTCCGCACTATGATGACGTAATATTTTGCATCTTTAATAATGGATAGTTAGAGACCAGCATAGTCTTGGAACAATCAAGACCACAAGATAAATGTTGATCTCTTTAAGTTAATTATTGACCAATCTACGAGACTTGAGATGGCGGGAGGGGGGGGGGGGGGGGCGAGTCCTAACATATAATTTTCAGGAGAATCGTACACCCCGGAAAATTAGAGAAAATCACAAGCAAAAGTACAAACAATAATTACCATATTACCATGATTATGCGCTGGAATGTTCCAGAATGTATAAAACACATGGGAAGTGTTAGATGGGAATAGGCAAATTCTTTAGTATGAGGATAGTTTCTTCCACTCATACTAAGGATGACCGTGGCGTACTCTGGTGTCGTTTGGGTTTGTTCATCGTCTGATGTTCTAGGAATGGTGGATACTTCATGTGTACTTCCGGATCTATACCCCAACCAGAATCCACACACTGCATTGGTAATTAGCCACAGAACAAGAAATAATATTATTAACACCAAGTAAAGCATTATGGGCACTTGGAGTTTGTGTTGGATCTTCAGAATTTTATTTATTGTTGTCTCCGGAAATTCTTCAGAATAACGGTGAACCCAATCATACATTATTTTGCTTGTGTGGTTGTCATCTCCTTTGGTTCGCCACACCACCACTTTCCAGACATCTCGTTCAGATATTTCCCGTACCAGCAGAGATCGCCCTCCCTCTCGAACCCATGAACGATTCTTAAAATCTTCTTTCCTGCCATCTATACTGTAGAAAAGCCAGTGATCGACATCTGATTCATCGTCGCATTCGACAATGATGTAATTTCCTTAAACAATGTATTGCGCTTTTAAGATATTTGGGGATGTGCAAGATCGCGTTATATCAATATACGGAAAATATGCGATGCATGAAGCGTGAAATTGTTGAAATCGTCATAATAGAGAGTTTAAGCTGTGATACTTTGAAATAACCACCGGAAATCACCAGGAAAATTTAGTCCAATTCAATCCAATGTCAATTTGAAATCGAGCTCACCAGAGTTTACTTCACATGATAATGTCATACTGCTGACTACATTTCTGAATGATGATTGAACCAATAATAGCATCACTCCATAAGTGCACCAAGAGAGGGCGGGCGCATTATTTCGTGATAAACTGAAGCAAAACGGGAAGGCGTGAGAAGGTGTTTCCCTAAAGTTTGACAATTCATGTAGATTAGGGTTGTGCGCGCCTGGTGGTTGCCCGCCCACAGAGCTCTGCACTTTACTGTATATTTTTCTTGTTTAATCTGTTATTCAGTTACTGTATCTATATCATCTGATTCTGTATGTCTTCAGGAGGCTACTAGACTATTTTGGCCATATTTCATGTGATATTTGTCATACATTTTACATCTACTGGTTTTGCATTCACCACTGCCTTACTTGTGTTGTAAGTAGCCATATTCACTTGCCTGTCATACCTTTACTCCACATGTTAGTGCACAGTCTGCACGGTTGTGCGAGTTTACACAATGAAGGTGGCTATCCTAATAGCCTTTGTATCTATTGTATGCATTGTATGTTACACTACTGATTCTTGTACTGTACTTGTGCATTATACCACTGATTCATGTAATGTAGCTGTACATCATAAGGGGAAGTACAAGTACATTGGTACTCCCATTCAGCGGTATGCTAATTCTGTTTCAAGATTCCGCATTTTACTACTGATCTCGGGAGACATCAGCCCCAACCCTGGGCCTTCCTCTCACGGACCTTACTGTTCTGATGATTCCTTGACTATAGATCATACCTATGATAGTCAGACTCTTCATGCCCTTAATATTTGGGATGGTCGTTCCTCTGGAGAATGGCGAGAGGAGAATCACTTTGTTTGGGATCGGCTGGTGTCTCTTGGGATCAGTAGATCGAGTCGAAGGCGGAGGACACATCGGGGTAAGAGGGGTGGGCATGATCGCTTTAAGGACCATCTTAAATTTGGTACTCTCAACTCCCGCTCTCTGCGCAATAAATCAACCATATTTCAAGACTTTGTCGTTGATCACAAATTAGATTTTGTCTGTATTTGTGAAACATGGCTATCATCCGATGATGATGCAGTCGTGGCTGACCTTTGCCCAGGCTCTTACATTTTCAAACACTGTCCACGAGTCTCTGGGCGGGGTGGTGGGGTGGCTTTTCTTTATAAAGACAGCCTCCAGGTTATTATGTCATCAGAAAACTACGACAGTTTTGAATGTATGTCTGCAACTATCTCCAGTGACTTAAGCTGTATGGACATCTCGGTAATCTACAGGCCGCCTGGTGGACATAGCTTCTCCAAATTTCTGGAAGAATTCTCCGACTTTCTTGATGGTAGAATGTACAGAACTCCACCTTTTGTTATCACCGGCGACTTGAACATTCACTTCGACAATAACTCTGCACCGAACACACAAAAGTTTAATGATCTTCTCACTAGTCACGGCATCTCCCAGCTAGTCAAATCTCCTACCCATGACAAGGGTCACATCCTGGACGTTGTCATGGTGCGGAACGCTGATGATCAAATCCTGTGTTCGACACCTCAGGTCATACCTGGCATCTCCGACCATTCTGCGATCTTATGGAAGCTAAACTTCGCTAAGCCTAGTCGGACCCACTCTACATATGTCAGTCGTAACATCAGAGATATTGACAGAGAGACCTTCGCGAATAACATTGCTGACTGCAACATCACTGCTCCTGCTACATGTAGTGTTGAAGAAGCTGTTCAACAATACAAGTTAGAACTCGGGAGGGTTCTAGATGCTCATGCTCCTCAGAGATCACGGAAAGTGAGGAATCATGCAGACTGTCCGTGGTATACCAATGACATTCGTACTCAGAAGAGGATACGTAGACAACTGGAGAGGAAATGGAGGGCCAGTGGCCGACTTCAGACTGACAAAGAACTGTACTGTGCTCAGCGTGACCTCGTAAATTCACTTGTGAAAAGGGCGAAGCGCTCATACTTTGTAGATCTTATTGAAGACTGTCGGAATGATTCAAGAAAGCTCTTCTCAGTAGCAAACCGACTTCTGAATCGTCGACAGTTACCACCACTTCCATCCCACACGGATAGCCAGCAAATGACCTCTACATTCATCCACTTCTTCCAGACGAAAGTCAAGACCATCTGCGACAGTTTATCACCTGACGAAACACCACACAATCCCCTTACTTCCTCTTCCTTTGAAGTAATACAACCTACTACCCCTAACGAGATTATGTCACTCTTACGTAAACTACCCCCCAAATCATGTCAGTTAGACCCTGTTCCCACTAAATTATTAATGGACTGTTCCTCCACATTCGCTCCCATCCTTTCTTACTTGATTAACTTGAGTTTAGAGCAGGCACATGTTCCTTCCTCATTGAAAATAGCTCATGTTACTCCGTTGTTGAAAAAACCTTCTCTGGACCGAAATTCCCTCCAAAATTATCGACCAGTTTCAAACCTACCTTTTTTGTTCAAAATTCTTGAAAGGGTTGTGTTTTCTCGTCTTTCGGATTATTTTCTGGACAATGATTTGTTCGACCCTTTCCAGTCAGGTTACAGAACCCATCATAGTGTTGAAACACTGCTTGTGAATGTGTCCAACTATATCCTGCAAGGGATGGATAGGGGTAACTCAACTGCTCTCCTGCTGCTAGACTTGTCCTCCGCCTTCGACACCGTTAATCACACTATCCTTTTGAACACACTTAGTTCACTTGGTGTCAAGGGTGAGGCATACAAATGGTTCGAGTCTTATCTGTCATACCACTCTCAGATCGTTTGTATTAATGGTTGCAAATCAGTTGCTTTGCCTCTCTCGTGTGGAGTACCACAAGGTTCTGTGGGCGGGCCCACTCTTTTCTCAATTTATTTAATTGGATTGCGACAAGTTTTGTTACAACATGGCATAGATTATCATATTTATGCAGACGATATTCAACTTATGATTTCCTTCAATTCAGATCAAGCCGCTGCAGAACGAGCCGTTCATCGCCTTGAATCTTGCATGGCTGATGTTCTTGATTGGTTGCTCGCACGTTCCTTGAAATTAAATTTAGACAAATGTGAATTCCTTATATTTGGTTCCAAAGTACAGCTTAGTAAAGTTAATATCAATTGCATTTCATTTTCTGGCCACATAATTCACTTGTCACAAACGTGTCGCAATCTCGGTGTTATGTTTGACTCACATATGACAATGTCTAACCAAGTTCTTAATATTTGTAGATCAGTAAGGTACCAATTGCGTAATATCGGTTTTATTCGTAAATATTTGTCCAAGTCTGCCACCGAAAAATTAGTTCATGCTCTGATTTCCTCCCGTCTTGATTTTGGCAATGCCCTCCTAATCAATCTACCCCAGAATCTACTGTCCAAGCTCCAGAAGCTTCAAAACGCCGCAGCTCGTATTGTTTCTCTGACCACCAAGCGTACCCACATTTCCCCAGTTTTGCAGTCGCTACACTGGCTCCCAGTAAAAGATCGCATTGTTTTCAAAATTGTGTTGCTTACCTTTCATTGCGTTCATGGCTCTGCTCCTCAATACCTTATCTCTCTAATCCAAAACTATACTCCTGCAAGACCTCTACGCTCATCCACTTCCAATTTTCTTGTGACCCCCAAAATTACCAAAACGTGGGGGGAAAGATCATTTGTATACTCTAGTCCTAAATTATGGAATGGCCTTCCTGAAGACATCAAAAAATGTTTATCCTCTGATTCTTTCAAAACTCATCTCAAAACATTCCTTTTCAAGTCTTGATCGTTTTTCCTGTTTACACGCGCCTTGAGCACTCCACAGAGTGGATTTGGCGCGATATAAGTTACATTATTATTATTATTATTATTAAACGAACCGTCATTTTGTGTAAGACAGGCCCAGTCAAAACAGTCATTCGCAAAACTGCACTGTAGAACACAACATTTGTAATATGGTATATCAGCTGGTACAATCCAAGAGGCTCTTTTGTGTTACAAAAACAAACAAACAAGTGTTCGGCTTTCACAATATAATTTTTTTTTAATCGATTTGAAAGAACGGGTATTATATTGTATGAGCCAGTCAAATATCTATATAAAAAAAAGAACTTAAGTTATTTTATGGTGTAAACAAAATAAAAACATAAAACAAATAATCCATAGTATGGCTCGTGTGTATTTTAACTTCAAGTTCAATTTCCTTTGTATTTGTCACCTTTATTTAGTACAGGGCCTATCAGGAAATCAGTTTTAAAAGTAGGAGAGTTTCCCTGTTAAAATAAAACGCAAATAAATGAATAAATAAAGAAACGCTTTCTCTATTTTCGATCCGCCCTATGATGACGTAAAAATCGACATGCATCGTTAACAATGGACACTTTGGAGACCAGCATAGTCCGCGAGCCTATCCGTCATTAGTCAAACAAGCAAGACATTTTGATGTCTTTAAGTTACCTATTATCCAATCTACAAGAGCAGAGATCGGAGAGGGGGGGGGGGGGGGAGCACGTCCTCACATAAAACGTTCAGGAGAATCGCACTCTCCCGTGGAAATCTGAGAAAATGAAAAAAATACAGAAGTACAACAGCAAATAAATTAATTAATGCAACATGTTTAATATCATCATTAAAGGCTGTAATAATCCAGAATGCATAAAGACATGGTTGGTAGTAAATGAGTAATGGTAGATTCCTCTGTATCAAGATCGTTCCTTCCATTCGTACTGAGGATGAGCGTACTTTGGTGTCGTTTGGGTTTTAAAAATTTCTGGAAAAAATGCATTGCAAGAAGCGTTACGAACGTTGTTGAAATCGTCAGAGTGGAGAGTTTTAGTTTTTATACTTTGAGATGACCCGGGGGAATTATCAGGAATATTTAGTCCAATTCCTTCCAATGTCAAACTGACATCGAGTTCACCTGAGTTTACTTCACATGAAAATGTCATACTGCCGACTCCATTTTCATTACTACTTGGCAATATAACACTGCAGTTGGGTACGATATTCAGTGGGTCAATTGATTTTACCGAATATTCCTGCAGAATATCATTCACCAGCTCACACGTAAAATCATGCTTCTTTTCATTGGATGGTGTAAGTGAAAGAATTGAAATCTCATTACTTTGGGTCGCTCCAATATGATCAAAATCGCCAGAAACAATGCTTGTAATAGTTTCAGCACCGAAATGTTCACATCGATCATTCGTACAGGTGTAGATATTAACGAAATTGTTTTCTCCAATATCATACAACCAAGTAACATCTTCAGTCGAGTTTAAATTACACGTCAGATTTACTTGCTGGCCAATCAACGCACTTTTTTCGATCATTCTACCTTGTCCTTCTGCATACAACAAAGACTGGATCCCAAGCATTAGGCCTAAAAACGAACGAAATGAGAAATTAGCCATGATTCTCAGATCTGATGTACGTGATTCACAGTGAGGGATATAATGAAGATGATGTAACATGAGTGAGATGAAACTATAGCGTCTGTATAGCTATACTGCACCTATGTGATTGATGATGATTGAACCAATGTAGCACCAGCCATTGATGAGGCATGAAGAAGAAGAACGGTCATATTAATATGTGCACCAAGAGAGGGCGATCGCAATCTTTCTTGATTTGACTCAATTTATAAGATCCGTTTGTAATCGATAATCACAACGGGAAGGCAGGAGAAGGTGTTTCACACATTTTTGAAAGGAAGATCAAACCATGTAGGTCCATGATCAAACAAACTGCCAGGAACGCTTTCTTTACTGTCAAGCCGCACTATAATATGATGATGACGTAAATATCGACTTATATCTTGAGTAATGGAATGTTTGGAGACCAGCATAGTGTACAAGCCTATCCCGAATACGTGAAACAATCAAAACCATTACATTTTTATCGATTAAGTTACTTGTTAGCCAAACTACAAGAGCGGAGATCGGGGGTTGGAAGGGGGAACGCATCCCCGCTAACAAGTTTCAGGGGAATCGCCAATTCCCGGGGAAATTTGAGAAAATGAAAAATTACAGAAGTAGAACAGCAAATAAATTAGGTAATGCAACAGGTTTAATATCATCATTTTAGGCTGTATTAATCCAGAATCCATAAAGACATGGTTGTTAGTAAATGAGTAATGGTAGACTCCTCTGTATCAAGAGCGCTTCTTCCATTCGTACTGAGGATGACCGTGGCGTACTCTGGTGTCGTTTGCGTTTGTTCTTCGTCCGATGTTCTAGGAATGGTGGATACCTCATGTGACCTTCTGAGTCTATACCCCAACCAGACTCCACACACTGAATTCGTGATTAGCCACAGAACAAGAAACGAACATTTTAAAACCAAGTAAGGGTTAAGAACACTGGGAATGGGTGCTGTATCTTCAGAAATTGAGTTAGTATTGTCTCCAGTGAGTTTCGAGATTACGGTGAAAACAATGGTACCTTTATTGGTCGGGTTGTCATCTCCTTTGGTTCGACACACCACTACTTTCCCGACATCTCGTTGAGAAATATCCCTTATCAGCAGTGATCGTCCTCTGTCTCGAATCCATGTACGATTTTCAATATTTTTCTTTCTCCCATATAAATCCATGAGAAACCAATCGACATCATATTCACCTTCACATTCGATGACGATTTCATTTCCTTCGCTGGTATATCGGTTTTTTGAAACATTTGGGTATTTACAAGATCGTGTCTCATCAATATATGGAAAGTATATTTCGCAGTAAGCATCATGGATGTTGTTGAAATGTTCAAAGGGAATGGTGCCGTTGATACAATGAGATGAGCGACCAATCGCAAAGTTATTTTGCTCAAGTCCTTTAAGCGTTAAATTATCTTCTAGTGTCTCTTGGAACGTAAATCCACATGACAATGTGACTTGAGGATCACCACTTATACTAATACGTTCGAGTGAGACATTACAATATTGGGCTATATTTGCTGAATCAATCAGTGATATAGTGAATGTTTTCACGACACCATTTCCTAGCTTACACTGATAAGTTTGCTCTTTTTGGACAGGGATTAGCGAGAGAATGGAAGCTTTATTACTTCGATTTACTTGTAAACTATATTGATCATATAGAAAATCAAAATGGTGATCTTTTGTGCATGCACTGACCACTGGAATTATTGTCGTGGCAGGTGTAGATGTCAATGAAGTTAGATAACCTACTCTGAACAGACCAAGTCACGTCTTGTGTAGAGTTTATGTCACATTTCAGGTAAACCCGTCGACCAGTCGTCACTATTCTCTCTTGTGCTATTGCACAAGGTAAGATGAACAAAACAGTGAGTATGAATAATTTACAGGCCATGGTTTAAAAAGTCGATCATTGCAAATAAAGAGTGATCACTTTTCGACACACCACACGTCGTGCGGAATATACGCTTTATCTGGAATATCCTGTTCAAAGTGTTTCGAATAGCTCGTCCATATCCCTCCTAATAACGTGGGATGGTACTGTACGTAGCATTAAGATGAAACTGCATGCATGTCTCTGGTGATTAGCGCACTATAGCACCACTCATGATTGAACCAAGAGAGGGCGTCCGCCCAGTAAGCATTGTGGATGGCGTAATAATTTCAATTTAAATTTCATTTATTTCCACAGATTCATAAAAGACAGTATCAATTACAATCAAATATAAAAAGCATTACAACAAAAGATTAACCTGCAGAGAGGGTGATCAAAAACCACAGAGGTTTATCGGGGATCATCCCTTGCTTAAAAATTACAATATCAAAATACAATAGTTTTTTTATAAATTAAACAATAACACATACAAAAACATATATAGATATTACATGCAAATCTATGTGTGGGGTGAGTAGTAGTGGGTTGGAGGTACCAAGAAATACAATATATAGAGGAAATGAATGATAGGAAAGAAATAGTGAGAACAATAGAAAGAAACACCGTACAAACTAAATCTTAAGAGTTGGATACGAGATCAAATATTGTTTCAACTTTGACTTGAAAGAATAAAGTGATGAGCAGCTGACAATATCATTGGGAAGTAAATTCGAAGGGGTGGTCCACTAAAATAAATGTTCCTTTGAAGAAAAGTTGTTTTAACAGAGGGCAAATGAAATATATTTGAACTTTATGTTTCTAAAGAGTGAATTTCAGCATTAACAATGAACATCTCATTAAAAATACATGGCAGCTGATTTTTCTTGAAAAGAAACATAAATTGAGCAAGTTGCATATAATATAGAGATTTTACATTCAAACTATTCAGGCGTTTATACAAGGGTGCAGTATGTGCAAGATATGGAGAGTTTGTTATTGCACGAACAGCCTTTTTCTGTAAAACCTGCAAACGGTTCGTTAAGGTAATTAAACATCCACCCAAGCTAAGACAGCATATGAAAAATGTGGCAAAATTAGAGTATTGTACAAATTCATTAATATTTTTTTGGGGAGCAGTTTATTTACACTATAAATAACTCCCAGTACACTGGCAATTTTTGAAGATATGTAACTGAAATAACTTTTCCAAGAAAGGTACTCATCTATGTAAACTCCTAAAAATTTAGTTGAATTAACTCTGTTGAGCAACACATTATAAAATTTGACATTCAATTCATTAAAGTCACCTCCAACCTTTCTTCTCCTGAATACCATATAATTAGTTTTTTTCATATTAACGACAACTTTATTAGCAGTGAACCATTTGCAAACCATTACTCAGTTCTTTGTTTAAAACCTCATTTAAATATTGCACAGTTTTACCTGATAATAATATATTGATGTCATCAGCAAATAAAACAAAATTAAGCTTGCCTGACACAAAGTGTAGATCATTTATAAATAACAAAAAACAATAAAGGACCAAGAACACTGCCTTGGGGTACTCCTGTTGAAAGGATCTGTGATTGAGAACAAACATTATTAAATTTAACAAACTGTTTCCTATTCAAAAGGTCATCTTTGAACCATTTGAGAGGAGTTCCCCGTATGCCATAAAATGATAGCTTTTGTAACAAAACAGAATGGTTAATACAGTCGAACGCTTTAGATAAATCAAGGGATATACCAACTGGAATTAGCTTATTTTCCAATGCCTGAGTTACAAGATTTAAAAATTCAATTAGAGCCATGGATGTTGAGTGTTTTTCACGAAATCCAAATTGTTTAGCATATAAAATATCATTTTTATTCAAGTAGTTAATGAAACGTTTGTAGACCAATTTTTCTAATATTTTTGAAAAGATTGGCAAGATAGAAACAGGTCGATAATTTTCTATTTTTTTCTTTACAGAGATTCTTATGAAGGGGTATTACTTTTGCTAACTTTAATTGATCTGGAAGTTGTCCTGAAATAAAAGACTCATTAAAAATATGACAAAGGTGTTTGGTATAAACATGTATAGTTTTCTTAACAATCTCCGGTTCAATATCATCATGTCCGGCACTTTTATTTGATTTAAAACTACGAACAATCTCGACAATTTCTCCCTCAGTAATAGGTTTTAAGAAAATACAATTGGAATAATTACCTTGTAAAAAACAATTGAAGTCATTTATGGAAGAGCATTGATTGCCTAGTGAGGCTCCAATAGAAAAAAAATAGTAATTGAACAACTCTGTAATTCTTATATTGTCATAAATTTTGTCACCTTCATTTATAATATTCAGGATAGACACCCTGGGGTTTCCTCATGATTTCATTAATGTACTTCCAATATCGACTTGCATCGTGAGTAATGGAACGAAGTTTGTGAGCCTATATCCCACATGTGTCAAACAATCAAACCAGAGGCGGCGCTCCCGAGGGGTCAGGGGGTCACAGTGCCCCCACTTTTTCAATTACTAAAAAAGTGCCCCTTTTTACATAAGAAAAGTGCCCCTTTAACTTTGTAAGGAGTGCCCCTTTTTACATAGGAAAAATGCCCATTACCCTTTCCCCTTTTCATTTTGATGAGCGACCCCTCACCTCTGATAATTGCCCTATTCAAATCTGAGAGGTGCCCCTTTTTCTTTGACAAGTGCCCCTTCCCCTTTTGATAATTATTCCTTTTTAATTTGGATAAGCGCACCTTATATTTTCACATGTGCCCCCTTTCCTGTGTAATACGTGCTCCTTCCCCTCCTAATAAGTGCTCTTTTCATTTCTAATAACTGCTATTTTTATTTTGACACGTTTCCCTTTTGCTTCCTAATAAATGCTCTTTTCCCTTTTTATAAGTGCCCCCAGGGGCGTCGCCAAAGAGGGGTGTGGGGGGGGGGGGTGCGACACCCCTCCACCTGTCAGGATATTGTCGGTAAAATTGCGCTGCCGTCGGGAAAAAAGAGAAAAGGGGGAGGGAAAAAAAGAGAGGGAAAGAAAAGAAAAAAGAGAGGGAAAGAAAAGAAAAAAGAAAAGGAAAAGAAAAGAAAGAAAAGAGAAAGGAAAGAAAGAGGAAAAAGAAAAAGAGGGAGAAGAGAAAAGAAAGGAAAAGAAAGAAAAGGAAGAAAAGGAAAAAACAGAAGAAAAAAGAGAAAAGGGAATCAAAAGAAACGGGGGGTGAAGAGAGGAGAGAGGGGGGAGGTAAGAGCCTGCGAAAGGAGGAGTGGGAGTAAAAGAAGGGGGGGGTTGTGGGTGGAGTCGTCTCGTCAAGGAAGCAAGAAAGACATGGGTAAATATGTTGCTGTGTCGGGTCAGCTGTGTCGGTATTCTTGCTCGATCCTCGTGTACTATATCAATGCAGAAGTTTGAAGTCGGTGACATGTATATTGTCGGTCGGCCGACAAGTTTTTTTCCCTACGAACTGTGACTTTTTATCCGCTGTGACGACTTCGAGAGTGACTACAACTACAATACTTGTATTTTCTCGAAGTTTCACTTTCCTATAATATCAGCTAAAGAAATCAGAGGTTTAACATTTTCGGGGAAACTAATTCAAACAAGGATTAAGAGTCAACAACGGTACGACGAATCGTCTTCCTTTCTCTATATTTTGATGAAACGCCAAAATTGCCGCGCTTCGCGCGGGAGAGAGGAAAAATTCATTTAGACGAGTCGAGAACGGTTCAACGAGTCGTCTTCTTTATCTCATAATTTAAGGACACGTCAGAGCTTCCGCGCTTCGCGCAAGAGGGGGAAACTGAATTCATATAAATAGAGCTTAATAAGAGTCGAAAACGGTGCAAAGAATCGTCTTCTTTCTACAATAATTAAATCAAACGTCTTAGCTTTTCGCGCTGGAAGGGGGAAACTGAATTCAGACAAGGATTAAGAGTCGAAATTGGTACAACGAATCATCTGTTTTCTCTAATAATTTAAGGAAACGTCAAAGCTTAGCGCTAAAGGGGGGAACTGAATTCAGACAATTAGGGCTTATTACGAGTCGAAAACGGTATAACTAATCGTCTTCTTTCTCTAATAATTGAATGAAACGCCAGGGGGAAATTTCATTCAGACAAGGATTAAGACTCGAGCACGGTTCAACGAATCGTCTACTTACTCTAATAATTTAATGAAACGCAATAACTTCCGCGCTTCGCGCGGGAGGGGGAGAACTGAATTCAGATAAGGATTAAGAGTCGAAAATGGTACAACGAATCATCTGTTTTCTCTAATAATTTAAGGAAACGTCAAAGCTTAGCGCTAAAGGGGGAAACTGAATTCAGACAATTAGGGCTTATTACGAGTCGAAAACGGTATAACGAATCGTCTTCTTTCTCTAATAATTGAATGAAACGCCAGGGGGAAATTTCATTCAGACAAGGATTAAGACTCGAGCACGGTTCAACGAATCGTCTAATTACTCTAATAATTTAATGAAACGCCATAACTTCCGCGCTTCGCGCGGGAGGGGGAGAACTGAATTCAGATAAGGATTAAGATGAATTCAGATAAGGATTAAGAGTCGAGAACAGTACACGGAATCGTCTGCTTTTTCTCATAATTTATGAAACGTCTTAAGCTTTCGCGCTTCTCGCGGGAAGGGGAGAAACTGAATTCAGACAAGGATTAAGAGTCGAGCGCGGTTCAACGAATCGTCTACTTTCTCTAATAATTTAATGAAACGCCATAACTTCCGCGCTTCGCGCGGGAGGAGGGAAAACTGAATTCAGATACGGATGAAGAGTCGAGAACAGAACACCGAATCGTCTGATTTTTTATCATAATTTAATGAAACGTCAAAGCTTCCGCGCTTTGCGCGGGAGGGGGATAAACTGAATTCAGACAAGGAGTAAGACTCGAGCACGGTTCAACGAATCGTCTACTTTCTCTAATAATTTAATGAAACGTAAAAACTTCCGCGCTTCGCGCGGGAGGGGGGAAAACTGAATTCAGATACGGATTAAGAGTCGAGAACAGTAGGCCGACACCGAATCGTCTGCTTTTTCTCATAATTTAATGAAACGCCATAACTTCCGCGCTTCGCTCGGGGGGGGGGGGGGGGGGGGGGGAACTGAATTCAGATAAGGATTTAAGAGTCGAGAACAGTACATCGAGTCGTCTGCTTTTTCTCATAATTTATGAAACGTCTAAAGCTTCCGCGCTTTGCACGGGAGGGGGAGAAACTGAATTCAGACAAGGATCAACATCGAGAACGGTACAGCAAATCGTCTACATTTTATAATAATTTAATGAAACGTCAAAGCTTTCGCGCTTCGCGCGGGAAGGGGGTGGGGAACTTCATTCAGACAAGGATTAACAGTCGAGATCGGTTCAATAAATCATCTTCTTTTCCCTAATAATTTAAGGAAACGTCTAAGCTTCCACGCATCGTGCGGGAGGCCTCACACCGACACCCCCCTAATGAGCGCGCTTCGCGCGCTCTTTAAGTGATTCGCTTGCTCACTACCGACCCTCCCTAAAAATGTATAGCTCCGCACCTGCATTAAAATATATAGCTTTGATGTTGACTAAGTTGACGAAATAATTCGTATATTTATGTCGTCGAGGAAAATGATCATTTGCGCATACGCAATTACTATAGTCCATTTTAGTAAAGAAAAAAAGTTACATGATATTGTATTATTTTGTTGTATATATGTAAATACAAAACAAACAAGTTTTACATTCATATGTAAAAACAAATTAACAGAAAAAATCTTGCCAAAGAATGGAACTAGGCTCGACTAGCACTTGTGCTAACTTCTAGTTCCCATTAACAACTTCACCTAAACATAGTAATATACATATTTACGTATATATCTTGTGTACATTTAATAGTATGCAGATGTATGTCTAAAAAATATCGTTTTCAAACTATTACTGTTCAATCGACATTACTCTTATGTCATGTATACCTGTATCAGTATTTTTTTTTGCATTGTATGATTGTTCATAATTGTGATGTGTTGTTGTTAATAAATTCAAATTCAAATTCAATTCAATTTAGCCTTCGGCCCCGGGTTTAGGGTTAAATTTGTAGATATTGGGACATTTAATTTTGTCGGTAATTGGTGGCTAGTTGTGTCGGTAATCGTTGGCCTCTACACCCCCCCCCCCCACTGAAAAAAGTCTAGCGACGCCCCTGAGTGCCCCTTCCCCTTCAACAATTACCCCTTCTCATCTTTGATAAGTGCCCCGTTTATTTTAAAGGAGCTACACAAAGAAAATTTACTAAAAACTGATAATTAGAACAAATTACATATGGATGGAAAGATTTTCTCTTGAAAAACACGAATAATTTGCTGAGAAATCATATAGATATCGTGGAAAGGCGTAAAATGCAATTTTTCAAGACCCTTCTTAGACCCCCAAGCGCCCCCGAACGTAAACCAAACACACGAGCGTAGCGAGCTCTGAATAGTGACGTCACACCCTGGACAAACAGCTCGGTACCGGCTGCTAGCTTCCGCTTGGTTTGTCTAGCTGCAGACCAAGCGGAAGCTAGCAGCCTTTTTTTAACAGCCGTGTCCAGGGTGTGACGTCACAATAGTGACGTCATACGAAGAACTACGACAAAATACGAAAAAATACGAATAGGCAGTAAATCTGGATCTCAAAACTAACATTTTTGAAAGTTGATTTCTGCGGGCCCCAAACATATTTTGAAGAGGAAATTTGTTGTATTTGATCAGTAAGGCTTTCCCTTCGCAATGATATGAATTTTGCATCAATTCAATACCCTTTTGCTTCTTGGTGTGACTCCTTTAACATGTTCCTCTTTTTCTTTTTAATAAGAGCCACTTCCCCTTTCTCATAAAAAAACCCTTTCACCTCCGAAAAACGCCCCTATTAAAATCTGATCGATGCCCTTTTTCTTTTAATCCATATTTTCCTTTATTATTAGTGCCCCTTTTTTTCATTCTCATAAGTGCCTCTGTTCATAAATGGTCAGTGCTCCTTTCAGATGCGATAAGTGCCCCTTTTCACCTCTGATAATTACCCTGATAACAATGATACGTGCCCGTTTTCCTTTCTGATAAGGAACCTATCACAGCCTTTTTCACAAATGCCCCTTTTCACTTCTTATAAATGCCCTTATCAAAATTCGATGGGTGCCTCTTTTCCGTTTACAAGTGCCCATTTGTCATTCTCATAAGTGCCCCATTTCACCTGATAATTACCCATTGTACTTTGAAACGTGCTCCTTTTCTGTTCTAATACATGTAAGTGTCTTATCCCTTTCGATAAGTGTCCCCTTTTCCTCTCATCATTAAACGTGCCCCTTATTTACTTATGCTTATTACTTATTACTTATGCAAAGCTTCGAAGCAAAGCGGCTGAGTGGTAGATTAACACAAAATCTTTGTATTAACTTGATAAAAATAGGCCACGCTTTTCATCTCCTTATAATCACTTTCACGCGATGCAATTTTCATGTCAATGTAGCACGCCCCTGGCCTTCCCACCGATAACCCTTGTGCTCTGTCTTCCTCGAAGCTGCCAGTAAAAACCTGGGTACTGGGCCCAACATAATCCACTTAGCAAGCCTCACCAAGATCAGTATCATCCAAACCATTCGTGTCGACGGCATTGGTTTCATTTACCTTCAAAGGGTCTCTTCCCGGATGTGATGTCTCTAGGATATTGGACGGATAATGATGTATAGGTGAATTGTCCGATGTGCATTTAGATGTAAAACATGCTCCGAATGCAATGACGGTGATTAGCCACAGCGTCAAAAACATAATTGAAAGAATTGAAGCTCGTATATGCAAAAGGAACTGATTCTGTTTCAGATGACGTAGGTCTGACTATGTTCACTATAGGTCTAATGACAGCAAAGTGAGCAAACCCAATGGCCTTAAAAGTTTTATTTTAAACACCGGTGACGAATCCACATTGAACTATCTTGCCTGTATCTGCAGTGTTCAATTCCCTGATCAACAGAGACCGCCCTCTGTGGCGAGTCCAAGAACGGTTTCCTACATCCTCTTCACTCCCATTTACATTGACGAGACGCCAAGCAATTACTTCAACGTTAGACTCATCGTCGCATTCGAAACTGAGATCGTTTCCTTCAGACTTGCATCGGATATTAAATGTTTAAGGACATGATAGGTGGCTTTGATACAATGGGAACGGTAGCTTTACACAAGATGCATCTTGTACGTTTCTGAAAGATTCCTAATCGAGGTTCTCTTCCACGTTTTGAGGTAGTCGACATTGCAAGGCAACGTATGGATCCTCTAGAATTGGTCCACCTTGCCCCTCTGCATGCTGGGAGAATAACAGTACTGTGAGAAAATACGAAATTCCAGACATGATTTTGTTGACTGGGATTGTGAAAAGACTCCTCTTCGTTGACGTATAGGCTACCTCACAAAGGCAAACTACAGCTGCAATGCCCATTGATTAATGGGAAATGGTATCAATGTGCATTTAACGATTTTATAACACATCTGATGTATATCTATCTATCTAAGTATTTTTTCCCGGTTCGGAGGTTGATTGCAACGTCTCTCCATTTCACTCTATCTTCTGCCATTCTGGTGCACTCTTGCAGTTTTAGTTTACTCCAGTTCTTGACATTCTCTTCCCAGTTGATTATGGGTCTCCCTCTAGGTCTACTCCCTTCCCCTCTTCCTTCCAATAAATCCTTTAAGAGGCTTTTGTGCCTTTTAACATGACCAAAGTATTTGATTTTTCTTTCCTTAACTAATCCTACTAGTGCAATTTGTTTACGCCCTGCCATGTGCAGGGGCGTAAATCCGGGGGGGGGGATGGGGGGATGCATCCCCCCTCGCTTGAAGGAGGGGCGGATGGCCTGTACAAATATCCCCCCTGAGATTACCCCAAAAAAGGAAGAAGAAGAAGAAGAAAAAAATGTGATTGTTTCAATTTCAGCATAATGCATGAGAAATTAGTTATTTTTGTATGTATGTATAACTGTATAGCCTACACGTATACAGTATGTCACGATCATTAAGAGTAGTTGCGCGACGTGCCCGAGCAAGCACTTCATAAACTTCAGAATAATTTTTCGTTATTTTGCAAGGTATTATTATAGCCCAGACGTAAAGTGCGCCAGCGCGCGAGCGCTTAAAAAGTGCAATCATGTACAGTAGATGCCCGGCTCCCCCCCCCCCCACTCACAGCTCAGTGTTATTTAGGGTTGAAAGCACCCCCCCTATCTCAGGACTGCCAACATTTCTAAATCCCCCTTTCGCCGGCTTTTCGCTGGCTTTTCCTGCCTTGGAGACCCCCCCCCCAAATCCGGAACACTGCTAAATGTACCACCCCCCCCCCAAAAAAAAAAAAAAAATCCAGGTGAGCTCTAGTCGATCGAATATGTAGGAGGAATTTCTTTAAGCTACGGATTCCCTGTCAAAATACCTCCAATCTTCAAAAATGTACTTGATCAGTGCTGGAGGTGTTAACACGGAAACATCATCAGAAGCAATTGGAAAAAAATCGGACTGAGAGAGAGTAGAAGCTGAGAAACAGGAAATTGATCCAGATCTAACTACTGTACGAAAAAGAACGCGGAAGGGTCTTTCAGGGAGACAAGCTGAAGATTAGCCGATTAATGATCCTGTTTCCAGATATGCTGAGTAGAAGTTTTTCACAAGGTATATGACTCTATATTTTGCATCAATTCAGAGACCGGCTATCATATTTCATGGAAACGGTCAGAGATTTTTCTGCGTTAATGCCAGAACGTTTCAATGACCTCAATGCCGACAGAAAAGTCAAGTAGCTGGCTGAGAAGTACAAAGATGTAGTTGACACGGAACAACAATTCAAAGTACAAAATGCTGCTGAGTGGAGGTGCAATATGTAAGGAGAAATACACCCACTGGAATAACATATACCCATAAATCATTCTTCTAGATTGTATTATAGCCTCTCATTTCCATCAGACAAGGGCCTTTGCTTCGACTTTGATCTTTAGTTTATGTTATAGGGGAAGGCCATCCCGATATTGACTGCAATGAAAATTACATCAAAATCAGATAAGACATTAGAAAGTTACAGCATTTTAAGTCATGCATGGTTGGGAACAGTTTAAAACATAAAATTTGCTCTATGCAAGAGTTATTGGATGGGATCATTACCTCACTTTACCATTTTTACTCCTTATGGATTATGACAAATCATTGTTGTATTTAAGGTAATACAAGGGAAAGATTCTTTATTTACAAGTATGATATGTATGAAAGTTGGCTGGACAGGTAACAACCTGCCCCTTGCTCAAGCCATAGTTAGTTTTGTCACAAACTACAAGTTACATGTTTATTGTACATGAAAACCAACCTATAATAGTAAGCGTGTCAATCTTTTGCAAGCCTAATAATTATAAATATCTTAAGAGAGTATTATGTTGAAGCGAATACAATTCATGAAGCTGAATGAAGGAATAGGGTTTGGACACTTATGTAAGTGGATTTTTATGACTGCTCAATTTAGATTTGTTCTAATAATTTTTCTGTACCAGAAACTTATTTACTGCATACATATCATTATTTCATGTCCCTGTAGGATTCTGTCCTTTTTAATATTTTCCAACATATGTCTTAGGAAGTGTACGATATATTGCTTGTATACTTCTTCAAATTGCTGTGTTAAATCAACTGCCCTGAGATACAACCTGCAGGTCCTTAGCGCCTGAGTATACAGGAAAATATCGTCTTTCATTCAATGGTATGCAAATATTATTGCACTCATCTATAAATGTATTTTTGCGGATAGAAAGAGTATGAGGAAGAAGGACGGTTGGATGGCACATGCAGTTTCTGAAACTAGTCGGTCAAGTTCATAAATAGATTACCCTCTTTAAATCTCGAAAATAAGCCGATTTAATTATTTTTATTTGTCAAACTCGTATCCCCTCTTGGAAAAAAACGAGCTTGAGATTGAATCAAAACAATGAAAATGAAAGTAAGATTTTAATTTATCGTGGACCAACTTGCTTTGTGATAAATCCTTGGTTTTACTTGAAACTCTTCCTGTTTTCAATGAAAACATCAACAAAAGCACTGTGAGATGATATTGATAGGCCTGCATGGTTAAGAAAACAACTTGAAATAAAGTGAAAGTATTGATATCATTTCAAACTCCTTTCTCTTCCCTCTCTGTCCTACTTCTCTCTTTGTAACTTCATCCTACCTTTTACTTTTCCTCTCAGTATAACCAAGTTCCTTTTTCCCTCAACACCAAATCTCCTATTTGCAAATCATTTCCTTCTTTTAATTTTGTGGTCATTTAATGAAAATTTCAGTTAATAGCATTATAAAACCAAACACGTGTTTGCAGTCAATGTTTCAGAAGCTTCAATTACAGCGCCAAGATTTCCAAAACATAATACAAACTCCATTTTATTTATGAAATATAAAACTTTACTAATCAATATTACTTTTTTAGATATACAGATGGAACTTTTTTAGAAGTGGTTTTTCATGGTTTCCCAAAAACGTGAAGTTGACATTAATGCGTCATTACTAAACTGAAAATTGTAAGATGTGAGATGATATTAATAGGCCTGCATTGTTTTGAAAACAACTTGAAATGAAGTGAAAATATTAATATCAATTCAACCCCTTTCTATTCCCTCTCTGTCCTAAATCCCTCTTTGTAACTTCATCCAACCTCTTACTATTCTTCTCTGTATCACCAAGTTTCTTTTTCCCTCAGCACCAAATCTTCTATTTGCAATTCATTTCACTCTTTTAATTTGTTGGTCATTTAATGAAAACACGTGTTTGCAGTCAATGTTTCAAAGTTTCAATTACAGCGCCAAGATTTCCAAAACATAAGACAAACTCCATTTTATTTATAAAATATAAAACTTTACTAATCAATATTACTTTCTTAGATATACAGATGGAACTTTTTTAGAAGTGTTTTTTCATGTTTTCCAAAAAACGTGAAGTTGACATTAATGCGTCATTACTAAACTGAAAATTGTTATTCTAACCATTTCCCCTCAGCACCAAATCTTTTATTTGCAATTCATTTCTCGCCCTGAATTTCGGTAATTTTGTGAAAACTTCATTAAATAGCAGAACTTTTGAAAGCTTGGACGATGTCTCAGCTTGAACTTTGAAACCTTGAAGTGAAAATCGATTACAGTCGCTCCTTGAAGCTATCCCGGAAAATGACACTTTAAACTATTATACGGGCAAGGGGATATTTTTCTTTGTAGACGTAGTTTTGAGGAACTATCTAACCAACTTACATTCTGATGATCAAAATTGCATTATTAAGTACAAAGAAGTTAAAATTGAGCTTGCTCGGACGGAACGCTTGCAAAGTTTACGTGATGTAGATTGAAAATTGATAAATTATTTAGGTCAGAGACTTGAGATGGCAAAAACTGTGAGTTCCCGTACTACTAAGTTCGTTTTTCCCTAGAGATATAAAAATGCTAACACGTCTATAAGTATGCCTTTTTAGACACAATTATAGTTATCATAAATCAGTCGCACCGCCAAACCAACTTCAGACCGACTCCAAACCTACCGATTATTGGCATGCTGGAGACGTAATGTAATATTTTTGCACGGTCTGGTGTCGGTCAGGTGTAAGCCTTGTCGGTATGTGACGACTGTATCAGAATCCGATTAGTATACCAACAAATGCTAATGATCAAGACATTTCTTGATCCTCGTGCATTCGTTATAATGAAATAATTTAGACAAAGGGTCATATCAGGTAAAATATACAAATGCAACTGTTTTCTAAACAGAGAACAGGAAGAAGATTAAAATAGGATATTCATTTGGCAATTTTTTTCGCTCAGAATTTTGGTTCGACAACTCTTATTCAAATGTTTTTGTGACATCATATCGCAAAGGCATAAACATGTATCTCCTCTTATAAATATTGGTTTCATTCGCTTTCAGCTATCTGTGTATCATACATATAGGACCTTTTAAAGTAGCCCGAGACAAGCTCAAAATTTATACTTCACCTTCCGCACATATCATTTACATCAGCCAAATAGAAATGCTTTCCGGGCTTTTACAAGCCGATCGCCTGTCTGTCTGAAATCGAAATTTCAGAAGGCGCATTCCCAACGGTTTTTTAAAATAACAAATGAGTATGGTAAAACCGGTCACTCAAAGGTTTTTTTAAAATATTTTTTGTACAATTTTTGTAGGGCTTCAATATTACACCATATCATAGAACTGATAACACGTAGGGCCGTGCCTCTCAGATTTGTAAAACTGGAAACATTGTAAAACGATGCCTTCAATTAATTTGTTGAACAAGATGTGTTGACGAATGTTACAAAGCGATGACAAACTTTTCTTTTGATCACCAAGATCTATCTTCAATTTTCTTTAGTGATGAAACTGACATCGTTCTGACTACAGGATAATATAAAACATGTTAATAGCATGCATTAACGAAATTCATGAATAACTCACAGTTTTTAATAATTGAATAAGATTTTTTTTTCTACATGTGAATTAAACTAAATTTTATTTTATAAATCAAGCAAGAGCAATAACATGACACTACATGCTAGACATTGGCATAATTGAGGCTCTTCATAGCTTCGTAGTCAGTGTGACCATGGTTCCCACCCATATCCATGTAGTATGCCTTCGAACCTTCTAACTTGTCCGGCCCCTTTTCCATTGTTATCCCATCTGCAGACACAGAATTCACCTGGCTAGATCCTTCAGGAACAACATCATTATCAGCTCTAGGATTTTCGTAGGTGACGCTCTTCATGGTTTCATATTCTGTAGGGCCGTGGTTACCGCTCATATCCATGTTGTGTGCCTTTGATTCTTTCCTCGATGACTTCTTTCTCTCACCTTCGGGTTCCTCAACAGTTAAACTCAAACATCCCGAGGAAGATCCTTGAGTATCAAGATCGTTTCCTCCACTCGTACTGAGGATGACCGTGGCATACTCAGGTGCCGGTTGGGTTTGTTCATCTTCCGATGTTTTAGGAATGGTGGATACTTCGTGTGACCTTCTGGATCTACACCCGTACATCACTCCACACACTGCAATGGTGGTAAGCCACAGGGCGAGAAATAACAACGTTAAAGCAAAGTAAGCATTATGGGAACTAGGAGTGAGAGCTGGATCTTCAGATTTCGAAATGTTAATGTCTCGAGAATTTTTCGAGATTACGGTGAAACCTATGGTACCTTTATTGGTCTGGTTATCATTCCCTTTGGTTCGACACACCACCACTTTTCCGACATCTCGTTCGAATATGTCCCGTATCAGCAGTGATCGCCCTCCTTCCCGAATCCATGAACGATCCTCAATATCTTCCTCTCTTCCATCTGAACTGTAGAAACGCCAGCGATCGACATCTGATTCATCGTCGCATTCGATAAAGATGTCATTTCCTTCAACAATGTATTGCGCTTTTATGATATTTGGGAAGGTGCAAGATTGCGTTATATCAATATCCGGAAACTATGCCTTGCAGGAAGCGTTAAAAACATTGTTGAAATCGTCAAAGTAGAGAGTTTTAGCTTTGATACTTTGAGACGACACGGGGGCATCATCAGGAATATTTAGTCCAATTCCTTCTAATGTCAAACTGACATCGAGTCCACCTGAGTTTACTTCACATGAAAATGTCATACTGCCGACCTCATTTTTATCACTACGCGGGGATGTTACAAAACAATTGGATTCAAGTGTATTTGGATTAATCGGTTTCATCCTGAATGTTCGCATAAAAACATTCCCTAACCTACATTTGATAGTATGCTCTACTTCATTGAATAGTGTTAGTGAAAAATGTGATGTATCGTTACTTCGTGTTGCTTGAAATTTGAAGAGAGTATAAGTCTGTAAACTCAATCCTTCATCGGTAGGTGTGCACTGACCATTCTGATTATACTGGCAGGTGTAGATATCAAGGAAGAAGTCTCCATATATATTATAAAGCCAGGTAACACCTTCAGTCGAGTTCAGATAACACGTCAGATTTACTTGCTGGCCAATCAAAGCATATTTTTCAATCATTCCGCCTTGTCCTGATGCATACAACCAAGACTGGATCCCAAACAAAAGGACTAACATCGAACGAAATGAGATGTTATCCATGATTCTCAGATCTGATAAACGCGATTCACAGTAAAGGGATATAATGAAGATGATGTAATTTGAGTGAGATGAAACTGCAGCGTCTCTACAGCTGTACTGCACCTCTGTGAATGAGGATCGAACCAATGTAACACCACTTCATATAGTCACTGGACCTAGGAAGAAGAATGAGGAGATTATTTTCACCAAGAGAGCGCGGGCGCATTCTTCTTGATTTAACTAAATTTATACGATCGATTTGTAAACGGTAAGTACAACGGGAAGGCAAGAGAAGGTGTTTAAGGTCTAAGATGATTTCCTAAAGTTGTGTATATTAAACATACCGTCATTTTGTGGTAGAAAGACCCAAGCCAAAACAGTCATTTGCAAAAAAACGAATTTAGAGGAGTCGCCCCCCCGGGAAAATTTAAGAAAAATGAAAAGAAGTACACCAAAAATACGGAAAGTCAAGCAACATGATTATCCTTCTGATTTTGCCCTGAAATGTTACAGAATATATAAAAGTCAAGAAAAGAAGTAAATGAGAAATGATAGATTCCTCTGTACTATGATAATATCTTTCATTCGTACTGAAGATGACCCTGGCGTACTCTGGTGTCGTTTGGGTTTGTTCATCGTCCGATGTTCTAGGAATGGTGGATACTTCACGTGTACATCCGAATCTATACCCCAACCAAAATCCGCACACTGAATTGGTGATTAGCCACATAACAAGAAATAATAATATCAACACCAAGTAAAGCATTATGGGCAGTAACAGTTGGTGTTGGATCTTCAGAATTCGATTTATTGTTGTCTCCAGATATTTTCGAGATTACGATGAATAGAACCCAATCATACATTACTTTGTTTGTCTGGTTGTCATCTCCTTTGGTTCGACACACCACAACTTTTTCGACATCTCGTTCAGATATATCCCTTATCAGCAGAGGTCGTCCTCCCTCTTGAACATATAAACGGTTCTCAAAATCTTCTTTTCTGCCATCTGTACTGTAGAAAAGCCAGTGATCGACATCTGATTCATCGTCGCATTCGACAATGATGTAATCTCCTTTAACAACGTTTTATGATATTTGGGTATGTGCAAGATCGCGTTATAGCAATATACGGAAAATATGCGTTGCAGGAAGCGTGAAAGTTGTTGAAATCGTCAAAGCAGCTAAAGCTGTGATACTAGGAAATAACCACCGGAAATAATCAGGAAAACTTAGTCCGATTCAATCCAATGTCAAATTGACATTGAGCTCACCCGAGTTTAATTCACATGATAATGTCATACTGCTGACTACATTTATGAATGATGATTGAACCAATAATAGCATCACTCCATATAGTCACTGATGAGCTCGAAGAAGAAGAATGATGAGATTATGTGCATCAAGAGAGGGCGGGCTCATTATATCGTGATTTGGCTCAATTTATACGATCTCTTCGTAAACTGTAAGCAAAACGGGAAGGCGAGAAAAAGTGTTTCCCTAAAGTTTGACAATAATGTAGATAAAACGAACCGTCATTTTGTGTTAGACAAGCCCAGTCAAAACAGTCATTCGCAAATCTGTACTTTAGTACACAACATTTGTCATAAGGTCTATCAGCTGGTACAATCCAAAAGGCTCTTTTGTGTTATAAAAACAAACAAACAAGTGTTCGGCTTTCACAATACAATATTTTTGTTAATCGATTTGAAAGAACGGCTATTATGTTGTATGAACCAGTCAAATATCTATAAATAAAAAAATAAAAAAGTTATTTATGGTGTAAACAAGATCAAATCATAAAACAAATAATCCATATTATGGCACGTGCGTATTTTAACATGGTTCAATTTCCTTTGTATTTGTCACCTTTATTTAGTACAGGGCCTCTCAGGAAATTAGTTTTAAAAGTAGGAGAGTTACCCTGTTAAAATAAAACGCAAATAAATAAATAAATAAAGTAACGCTTTCTCTATTTTCGATCCGCACTATGATGACGTAAAAATCGACATGCATCTTTAACAATGGATACTTTGGAGACCAGCATAGTGCGCGAGCCTATCCGTCATTAGTCAAACAATCAAGACCATCACATTTTATTTTGATGTCTTTAAGTTACCTATTATCCAATCTACAAGAGCATAGATCGGAGGGGGGGGGGGTGGCACGTCCCCACATAAAACGTTCAGGAGAATCGCACTCCCCCGTGGAAATCTGAGAAAATGAAGAAAAAAATACAGAAGTACAACAGCAAATAAATTAAGTAATGCAACATGTTTAATATCATCATTATAGGCTGTAATAATCCAGGATGCATAAAGACATGGTTGGTAGTAAATGAGTAGCCTAATGGTAGATTCCTCTGTATCAAGATCGTTTCTTCCATTCGTACTGAGGATGACCCTGGCGTACTCTGGTGTCGTTTGGGTTTGTTCATCGTCCGATATTCTAGGAATGGTGGATACTTCGTGTGACCTTCTGAGTCTATACCCCAACCAGAATCCACACACTGCATTGGTGATTAGCCACAGAACAATAAATAATAATGTTAAAAACAAGTAAGAATAATTAGCACTATTAGTGGGTGCTGGATCGTCAGAAACTGAGTTAGTATTGTCTTCAGAATTTGAGTTATTGTTATTTACAGAAATTTTCGAGATCACATGGAACCCAATGGTACCATTGTTGGTCTGGTTGTTATCTCCTTTGGTTCGACACACCACGACTTTCCCGACATCTCGTTCAGATATATTCCGTATCAGCAGTGATCGCCCTCCTTCTCGAATCCATGAACGATCCTCAATATCTTGTTCTATTCCATCTGAACCGTATAAACGCCAGTGATCGACATCCGATTCATCTTCGCATTCGACTATGATGTCATTCCCTTCGACAATGTATTGCACTTTTATGATATTTGGGTAGGTGCAAGATCGCGTTATACCAATATCCGGAACATATGCGTTGCAAGAAGCGTTACGAACATTGGTGAAATCGTCAAAGAAGAGAGTTTTAGCTCGGATACTTTGAGATGACGCAGGGGCATCATTAAGAATGTTTAGTCCAATTCCTTCCAATGTCAAACTGACATCGAGTTCACCTGAGTTTACTTCACATGATAATGTCATATTGGGGACTCCATTTTCATTACTACTCGGCATTGTAACAGTGCAGTTGGGTACGATATTCCGTGGGCCAATTGATTTTACCGAATATTCTTGCAGAATATCATTTCCCAACTGACACTTAAAATCATATTGCTTTTCATTGGATGGTGTTTATGAAACAATGGAAATGTCATTTCTTCGGGTCGCTTCAATATGGTAAAATTTTCTAGAAAAAAACTCCACAAAGACCTCATCAGCAGGTAACTTACATTTACCATTCTCACAGGTGTAGATAGTGAAAAAGAGTTGTCCAATATTATGCAACCAAGAAACATTTTCAGTCGAGTTTAAATAACATGTCAAATTTACTTGCTGGCCAACCAACGCATGTTTTTCAATAATTCCGCCTTTTCCTTCTGCATACAAACACGTCTGGATCCCAAGCAAAAGGACTAAAAGCAAACGAAATGAGATATGAGCCATGATTCTCAGATCTGAAATACGTAATTCACAGTCACGGATATGATGATGAATTCATGATGTAACATGAGTCAGATAAAACTAAACCTCTGTGAATGATGATCGAACTAATAATAGCACCACGTCATATATAGTCACTGTTGAGGCACGAAGAAGAAGACTGGTCAGATTATGTGCACCAATAGAGGGCGATCGCACTCTTTCTTGATTTGACTCAATTTATAAGATCCGTTTGTAATCGATAATCACAACGGGAAAGTGGGAGAAGGTGTTTCACAAAAGCTTGAAAGGATGATCAAACAATGTAGGTCCATGATCAAACAAACTGCCAGGAACGCTTTCTTTACTGTCAAGCCGCACTATAATCTGATGATGACGTAAATGACGACTTATATCTTGAGTCATGGAATGTTTGGAGACCAGCATAGTCTACAAGCCACCCCGAATACGTGAAACAAGACCATCACATACATTTTAATCTCTTTCAGTGATTTAATAGCCAAACAACGAGATCGGCGAAGGGGGGGGGGGGGGGGCGCATCGCCACCGATAATCTTTTTTATTTTTAATCGCCCATCCTGGTGGAAATTTGAGAAAATGAAAAGAAAAAAGTAGAAATAAGTACTACAGAAAATAAGTAAAGGCATGCAAGAGCATTATTATCTTCAGTATGAGCTATATTCCAGAATGTATGAAAGACACGGTAAGTACATGTAGTAGATTGAAAAATGTCGAATTCCTCCGTATCAAGCTCCTTCCACTCGTACTGAAGATGACGGTGGTGTACTCTGGTGTCGTTTGGGTTTGTTCATCGTCCGATGTCCTAGGAAAGGTGGATACTTCATGTGACCTTCTGCGTCTATACCCCAACCAAACTCCAAACAAAGTTGCAGTTATCAGCCACAGTGTGAGAAAAAGCAATGCTGGCACGAAGAAAACATTATTATTTGACCCTGGAGTTGGAGTCGGAGGGACTTTGTCATCAGTGTTCTCGTTGACCAAGGCACTAATCGTTGTATACCCAATCATGGATTTGCTGCCATCCCTATAGGTCCTACATTCCACCACCTTGTTTCCATGGTGATTTGAAGGTACCCCACGTATAATAATAATAATAATAATGTGACTTATATCGCGCCAAATCCACTCTGTGGAGTGCTCAAGGCGCGTGTAAACAGGAAAAACGATCAAGACTTGAAAAGGTATCAGGAGTGATCGTCCTCCATCTCGAGTCCATGATGTATTCTTTATGTCTATTTTACTTCCATCTGAATCATAGACAATCCAGGTTACTTCGGAATTTGATTCAACGTCGCACCTGATTGCGATATCATTCCCTTTGATCGTTTTTTCGATATTAACTGCTGTGGGATACTGGCATGATCGATTTAAAGTTGTTCGTGTACCAGAAACAGAAAATACACACAAAGCATTTGTAATGTTCAGGAATGTGTCGTAATCAAGTTTCTCTATGATATTAGGAGAAAACAACGGTTTTGTTGAACTTGTTTTCCCTGTTCCTTCTGTTCTAAAATCGGCATCCAGCATCTCCCCTTGTGAGATAGTGGTTTCACATGACAATTTAACTTGCAAGTCTCCATCTTGACTCGATGCTGCCACCTTACACACTGGATCTCTAATATCATCTGGATTCAGAAATGTAACGCTGTAGGTCCGTAGCTCATCTCCTGATTGTTCGCAACTATACGTATCCACGGATATCTCCGGTCGTAAAAATGAGAATACAGAAAAACCTCGATTCCAAGACAATGTAAAACTTGTTTTACTAAAATATGATTTAAATTTGCGAATACATTGACTGTTCACCGCACCATTGCATTCAAAGATATCATATTTTTCATTTTGAAATGTAACAGACCAAGTAAATCCAATGGATGAGTTTGGTTGACACTTCAGATTCACGCGGTTATCGATTGTCACTATATTTATCACTTCGCCTCGCAACATTAGGAATAAACTATGAAATAGTATTAGAAGCAGAGGAATCGTCGCCATGTCCTTTAGAATTTAACAAACGTGAATGAATACTCTAACTTCTCTATTCAAACATAACAGGGTGACTGTGCTCTTGGATATGTTTACAGTGCAAAGTTCTCGTCTCCTGATCTCCTTTGAGTGAGATGAAACTTCAGTATTTCTGTACAACTGTACTGCTCCTCTGCGAATGATGAATTAACCAATGTAGCACCACTTCATATAGGCACTGATGAGGCACGAAGAAGAATGAGATTATTTGCACCAAGAGAGGGCGGGGGCACTCGTTCTTGATTTGACTAAATCTATGAGATCCGTTTGTGATCGGTAAGCACAACAGGAAGGCGAGAGATTTTTTTTTTTTTTTTAAATTTAAACTTTTAGGTCTAAGGTAAAATGATGAGATTCATTGCACCAAGAGAGGGCGGGGCACTCTTTCTTGATTTGACTACATTTATGAGATCCGTTTATGAGCGGTAATCACGACGGGAAGGCGAGATAAGGTGTTTCCCAAAGTTTGACGAATAGATCCATCAAACCATCAGGAACCCTGTCACTACCGTCGCTCCGCACTATGATGACGTAAACTCGACATGCATCTTTAATAAAGGAGAGTTTAGAGACCAGCATAGTCTAGGAACAATTAAGACCACAAGATAAATGTTGATCCCTTTAAGTTAATTATTGACAAATCTACAAGACTGGATATTGGGGGAGGGGAAAGGGAGGGGGGGGGGGGGGGTCCTGACATATAATTTTCAGGAAAATCGTACATCCCGGGGAAATTAGAGAAAATGAAAAGAAAAAAGAAAAACAATAATTAAGTAATTATTACCATGATTATGCGCTGGAATGTTCCAGAATGTATAAAACACATGGGAAGTGGTAGATGGGAATAGATAGATTCTTTGTACCACTCATACTGAGGATGACCGTGGCGTAATTTGGTGTCGTTTGGGTTTGTTCATCGTCCGGTGTTCTAGGAATGGTAGATACTTCATGTGTACTTCCGGATCTATACCCCAACCAGAATCCACACACTGCATTGGTGATTAGCCACAGAACAAGAAAAAATAAAGTTAAAACCAAGTAATAATTATCGGCAATAGTAACAGTTGCTGGATCGTCAAAAATTGAGTTAGTATTGTCTCCATTAAGTTTCGAGATAACGGTGAAACCAATGGTACCTTTGTTGGTCTGGTTGTCATCTCCTTTGGTTTGACACACCACCACTTTCCCGACACCTTGTTCGGATATATCCCGTATCAGCAGTGATCGTCCTCCGTCTCGAATCCATGAACGATCCTCCATATCTTCTTCTCCATCTGAACCGTACAATCGCCAGTAATCGACATCCGATTCATCGTCGCATTCGACAATGATGTCATTTCCTTCAACAATGTATTGCGCTTTTATGATATTTGGGTAGGTGCAATATCGAATTACATCAATATCTGGAAAATATGCATTGCAAAAAACATCATGAACATTGTTGAAATTGTCGAAGTAGAGAGTCTTACTAGCACTGATTATATTATATGACCCGGGGGAACCACCACTAACATTTAGTTCCATTCCTTCTAATGTCAAATTGACATCGAGCTCACCCGAGTTCACTTCACATGATAATGTAATACTTTTACATTTATACTCGGTGACGTAACAATACAATTAAGGGAAAGTTTACTTGGGTCAATCGGTTTTACCAGGGCTTGTAATGGATTCCGCATCTAAGAGGGCCCTTTGAAGCAGTCCGCTGCACCGAGAGTCTTTTTTCCCCCTATCATAATCCCCTTAATCCCCCACCCGGACCGCACAGCTCGTAAATCTCACTCCCGAAACTGAGTGACATAGGGCTCGCGAAATGCATTGTTGGAAATACACATCGGCTGCTAACAACAAAAATAGCGGCGTACAGTAGGGAAGAGTATTTGGTAGGCGACGATTTAGACTTTCTGACTGATTTTGAGGAAGATTTGATTCTTGAGCCTGCAGGTGTATGGGAAGTTGGAGACCAATACAAGTTATGCACGTGTGAAATTCCATCAACGGAAAATCTTATTCGTTGCAGCGAACCAGAATGTACGGTTTCATCGTGAATGCGATATGCGTAGGCCACTCCAGCAAAGCATAGATAGTTGATACTAATGCGTATTGACTACTAGCACTGCAGTACGTGTAAATAGGCAGCATTTGAATACATGAATAGTCAATACACTCACAACATACAAATGCACATAATCATACCGATGCGGTTGATCGGCAAGTTTGACAGTAGACTCACAATTTTAATTTTTAAATTATTCTTTCCAACATCGGAAAGTTGAACAAATTGTATTTTAATGCTCTTTAGGTATCATCAATCGTCACTAAAGTACTGCCTTTGAATGAAATCAGTTGAGTTTTGTACAGTGGTGTTTGAAATGTTGATAATCAATAGCACAACTTTTAATACACGGCCAGGTTAGTAATGCAGCTGCAGCTATGTGTGTTACCACCAACAACATCCAGCATGTACAGCCCAGCGAGCACGGCGGCTTTCGCGTCGCCGGCCCGTACTCGGGGTGAAAAGTGGTGATGAATTGACAACTTCTAACCCTCATTAAACCAAATGCGCAAATATATAACACAATTTCATTTAGTTATTTTAAGAGATAAACTTATGGACTACCTTCCTAGCTATGTAAAAATTTCGGAAACTTTCGGAAAATGTCAATAATTAGAAGAGAACGTGATGATGATGAGAAACTTGCATTCACTCTAACTCACGATTTCCTTGGTCGATTTCGCTGGTTCAGATGGCTACGTCTTCAGTAGAGTTATCCGAGCACAGCGAAAGCATTTGATAACCAATAGAAGGTTGCTTTGTGCCATAAGTTGTTGATTTTGTGTTTTTTATATTATAGCTATATACATCTTCAATCAGTATGACGTCATTTTCTCGGTGACTCGCATGGCTTCAAAGCCTTCTTTTTACGACCAAGTGTTTGGAGAGCTTAGGGAAGCAGGCCGCGTTGCGTAACACTTCGTAACATTTGGATCGCCAGAGGGCATCTGTGGTCTGATAAGGGCGGCTGTTGATGGATTTAATGGCTGAAGAGGGTTACATTACTTGATGTTAAGCCAAGTTAATCTTGAATATCTTTCCCTCGGGAAATTCTTTCGAGACGGTACATCCCTGGTTTTACCAAATATTCCTGCAGAATATTATTCCCTAACTTACACTTAAAATCAAGCTGTGCTTCATCGGGTGGTGTAAGTGAAAGAATGGATGTCTCATTTCTTCGCGTTGCCTGAAATTTTGATTCAGTATAAAGTGAAGCCCAGCGCGATCCAGTATAAGTAGGTGTGCACTGGCTGTTCTGATTATCCTGGCAGGTGTAGATTTCAAGGAAGAAGTCTCCATGTATATTATAAAGCCAAGTTACATTTCCAGTCGACGATAAATTACACGTCAGATTTACATGCTGATCAATCAACGCATGTTTTTCAATCATTCCGCCTTGTCCTTCTGCATACAACCAAGACTGGATCCCAAACAATAGGCCTAAAAACAAACGAAATGAGATATTAGCCATGATTCTTAGATATGATAAACACGATTCACAGTCAGAGATAATAATGGAGGTAATGTAACATGAGTCAGATGAAACTTCAACATATGTACAGCTATACTGCACCTCTGTGATTAATGATTGAACTAATAATAGCACCACGTCATATAGTCACTTTAGAGGTCAGAAGAAGAAGAATGGTGACAATATGTGCACCAAGAGAGGGCGATCGCACTCTTTCTTGATTTGACTCAATTTATAAGATATGTTTGTAAACTGTAATCACAACGGGAAGGTGAGAGAAGGTGCTCTCCATAACATTGAAAAGAAGATCAAACCAATCGTCAGTAACGCTTTCTTTACCGTCCCGCCACATTATGTTCTGATGATGACGTAAAGATCAACTTCTTGAGTAAACAACAGTTTGGAGACCAACATTGTCTACGAGCCTTTCCCGAATTTGTAAAGCAACCAAGACCATAAAATAAATGTTGAAACCATTTAAGTTACTTATTAACCGATCTACAAGAGCGGAGATCAGGGGGGGGGGGGGGCGACACACATCCTCACAGAATATTTAGGGGAATTGCCCACCCCCGGCGAAATTTAAGACAGAAATTGTACAACAAAAATAAGTAAAGTCATGCTACGCGAATGGACTGTTCCAGAATTTATTTTAAAAAATGGCAAGTAGTAAATGAGAAAAGGCAGATTCCTCCATATCAAGATCTTTCTTCCACTCATACTGAGGATGACCGTGGCGTACTCTGGTGTCGTTTGGGTTTGTTCATCGTCCAATGTTCTAGGAATGGTGGATACTTCATGTGAACTTCTGGATCTATACCCCAACCAAACTCCAAACAAAGTTGCAGTTATCAGCCACAGTGTGAGAAAAAGCAATGCTGGTATGAAGAAAATATCATTATTTGACCCTGTAGTAGGAATCTGCAGTGTTGCTTTGCCATCCGTGTTCTCGTTGACCAAGGCACTAATCGTTGTATACCCAATCATGGATTTGCTGCCATCCCTATAGGTCCTACATTCCACCACCTTGTTTCCATGGTGATTTGAAGGTACCCCACGTATCAGGAGTGATCGTCCTCCATCTCGAGTCCATGATGTATTCTTTATGTCTATTTTACTTCCATCTGAATTATAGACAATCCAATTTACTTCGGAATATGATTCAACGTCGCACCTGATTACGATATCATTCCCTTCGATCGTCTGTTCGATATTAACTGCTGTGGGATACTGGCATGATCGATTTAAAGTTGTTCGTGTACCAGAAACAGATAATACACACACAGCATTTGTAATGTTCAGGAATGTGTCGTAATCAAGATTCTCTATGATATTAGGAGAAAACAACGGTTTTGTTAAACTTGTTTTCCCAGTTCCTTCTATTCTAAAATCGGCATCCAACATCTTCCCTTGTGAGATAGGGGTTTCACATGACAATGTTACTTGCAAGTCTCCATCTTGACTCGATGCTGCCACCTCACACACTGGATCTGTAATATCATCTGGATTCAGAAATGTAACATTGTAGATCCGTAGTTCATCTCCTGATTGTTCGCAACTATACGTATCCACGGGTAACTCCGGTTTTAAAAATGACAATACAGACAAATTTCCATTCCAAGACGCTGTAAAATCGGAATTAGAACGGAGCACGAATAGAGAACCCTTACATTGACTGTTCACCGTCCCATCACATTCAAAGACATCCTCTTGTTTACCTTGACTTGTAATTGACCAAGTAAATCTCATGGAAGAGTTTGGTTGACACGTAAGATTCGCACGCTCATCGATTGTCACTATATTTATAACTTCGCCTTGCAACATCGGGAGTAAACTATGAATTGTTATTAGAAGCAGTGGAATCGTCGCCATGATCTTTAGAATTTAACAAACATTAACAATAATCACTCTAATTTCTCTATTCACACATAACAGGGTGACTGTGCTCTTGAATATGTTTAGTGCAAAGTTCTGGTCAAAGATCCCGATACGTAGAATATTCACTGTTTCCGCGTATACCGTTGATCAGTACTCGTCTGGTCAAGCTAGGAAAACAATAAATCCAGTTCTCAAGAACTTTATGAACCGATTACAAACACACATTCGGGTCTACCCTGTTAATAGCTTCTTGGATGTCTATACACCTCAAAGTATAAGAAGCGCAATATAATGTAGGTACATTTGTTCAGTAATCTACATTTGACTGCAAATGACTTTGAGAATGAAGCGAGCTATTTATATGGAGAGCACTCGTGTAAAGGCCCGGTCACACAGAGGGGACGCATGGGGAACGCACGGCCAGCGCATTGGAAATTTCCTATTTTGGCCAGTGCGTTGTCGTGCGCCCAACTTTTGTCGAAGATACAGCTAGCTGACCACAAATGCATAGCGTGTTGCTAGCGCGCTGGACGCATACAGGGCGCACACAGGGCGCACACAGGGCGCACACAGAGCGCACATGATAACAACTTCCACGAATGCACAGCGTGTTGCTAGCGCGCCGGACGAATGGTCCACGCATGCACCGCGTTCTACGACGCACGGCCAGCGCATTGGAAATAGGAAAAGGCCGTGTGCCTAACTTTTGTCATAATTTTGGAAAAGCTACCGAGCTGACACAAAATGCACAGCGTGTAGCTAGCGCGCTGTGCGTATACAGGGCGTGTGCTCCGCGCATGTCTGGCGCTGGTCTAGCGCGCTCCACGCATGTCTGGCGTGCCTTTGGCGTGTACATTCATGCGTCGAGCTCGGCGCACGTTTTTGAGCATGCTCAAAAAATCCCGACGCACACAGCGTATGACGACGAATGCATAACGTGGGTCCAGCGCGCTCGACGAACGAGTAACGAGTGATGACGCACGCCTAGCGAACGACAACGCACTGGCCAAAATTGCAAATTTTCCATGCGCTGGCCGTGCGTTCCCCATGCGTCCTCCCTGTGTGACCGGGCCTTTAATGGCGTGCACAGTCGTATGCGCTCATGTGTAACACACGCCTTATACTTTGATCTTGGGCATACATCTTTTCGTAGATGGCGTATACAATCTGAATTTCGAAGGTTTCATGGAGTCCGAACGTTTCGTCCAACATAATACAACCAAGTATCATCTTCAGTTAAGTTCAATTGACAAATCAAATTTTATCCTGATCATCAATGCATATTTTGTAATCATTTTGCCTTGTCCTTCTGCATACAACCAAGACTGAACCCCAAAGAAATTCTCGACAAAAAATAAGTAAAGCATAAGCATGCAGCACGATTATTACCATGATTATGCGAAGGAATGTTCCACAATGTATAAAACACATGGGAAGTGGTAGATGGGAATAGGCAAATTCTTTAGTATGAGGAAAGTTTCTTCCACTCGTACTGAGGATAACCGTGACGTACTCTGATGTTGTTAGGGTTTGTTCATCGTCCGATGTTCTAGGAATGATGGATACTTCATGTGACCTTCTGGATCTACACCCCAACCAGACTCCACACAATGCTGGTGGGATTAAGCACAGAACAAGAAATATCAACATTAAAACCAAGTAAGGATTATGATCACAAGAAGTGGGTGCTGGATCTTCAGAATATGAGCTATTACTGTGTTCAGCACCCGGCCCCCCCACTCAGAGGTCGGAATGACCGCATGCGTGTTGCCAAAATGTCCGGTAAAGGGGTACTTTTCGTGCGACAAAGTCCGGCCCGAGAATTGTAAAAAAAGGGGTGTATTTGACTTTTCACCCGGAGTTTTCTTTAAAAAGGGGGTGTTTTTCTTTTTTTCTCTCATCTCTTTGGATTCCTGAGAAATTATTCCGAATTTAGGGGGGTACATTGAGCATTTTTCCTGATTTAGGGGGGTCTCCAAGGCAGGAAAAGCCCGCGAAAAGCCCGCGATAGGGGGGTTCGGAAATGTTGGCAGTCCTCAGATAGGGGGTGCTTTCAAAAAGAGGGTACGAGCATATGCGTACCCTAAATAACACTGAGTGGGGGGGCCGGGGTTCAGCAATTTTAGAGATTACGGTGAACCCAATGGTACCTTTGTTGGTCTGGATGTTATCTCCTTTGGTTCGACATACCACCACTTTCCCGACATCTCGTTCAGAAATATTCCTTATCAGCAGTGATCGTCCTCCGTCTCGAATCCATGAACGATTCTCAATACCTTCCTTTCTCCCATATAAATCCATGAGATACCAATCGACATCATATTCAGCTTCACATTCGATGACGATTTCATTTCCTTTACTGGTATATCGGTTTTTTGAAACGTTTGGGTAGTTACAAGATCGTGTCTCATCAATATCTGGAAAATATATTTCGCAGTAAGCATCATGAATATTGTCGAACTGTTCAAAGGGAATGGTTCCGTGGATACCATGAGATGAGCGACGAATCGTAAAGTTATTTTGCTCATGTCCTTTAAGCGTTAAATTAGCATCTAGTGTCTCTTTGAACGCATCTCCACATGACAATGTGCTGTGAGGATCACCATTTATACTCATACGTTGCAGTGAGAAATTACAATTTTGAGCAATATTTGCTGAATCAATCAGTGATATAATGAATGTTTTCACGACACCATTCTCTTGCTTACACAGAAAAAACACTTCTTTTTGGATAGGGATTAGCGAGAGAATGGAAGCTTCATTACTTCGATTTACTTGTAAACTATATTGATCATATAGCACATAAAAACCGTGATCTCTTCTGCACTGACCACTGGAATTATTGTCCTGGCAGGTGTAGATGTCAGTGAATTTAGATAACCTACCCTGAACAGACCAAGTCACGTCTTATGTAGAGTTCATGTCACATTTCATGTAAACCCGTCGACCAGTCGTCACTATTCTCTCTTGTGCTATTGCACAAGGTAAGATGAACAAAACAGTGAGTATGAATAATTTACAGGCCATGGTTTGAAAAGTCGATCACCGCATAACAAGAGTGCTTACTAATCGACACACGTCGTGCGGAATATACGCTCTATCTGGAATATCCTGTTCAAAGTTTTTCGAATAGCATGTCCATATCCTTCCTAATAACGTGGGATAGTGTACTGTACGTAGCATTCAGATGAAACTACATGCATGTCTCTGGTGATTAGCGCACTATAGCACCACTCATGATTGAACCAAGAGAGGGCGTCCGCCCAGTAAGCAATGTGGATGGCGTAATAATGTCGACTTGCATCGTGAGTAATGGAGCGGAGTTTGCGAGCCTATCCCACATGTGTCAAACAATCAAACCAGAGGCGGCGCTCCCGAGGGGTCAAGGGGTCACAGTGCCCCCCTCCCCTTTTCAAGAACCCCAAAAGTGCCCCTTTTCACATAAGAAAAGTGCCCCTTTAACTTTGTAAGAAGTGCCCCTATTAATTAAAACAATGCCCATTCACTTTCCCCCTTTTCATTTTGATGAGCAACCCCTCACCTCTGATAATTGCTCTATTCAAATCTGAAAGGTGCCCCTTTTGCTTTGACAAGTGCCCCTTTTCGTTTGTAAGAAGTGCCCCTTCCCCTGTTATTAACTACTCCTTTTTAACTCGGATAAGCGCACCTTTTATTTTCACATGTGCCCCCTTTCCTTTCTAATAAGTGCTCCTTCCCCTCCTGATAAGTGCTCTTTTCATTTTTAATATCTGCCCCTTTTATTTTGACATGTCCCGCTTTTCCTTCCTAATAAATTCTCTTTCTCCTTTTTATAAGTGCCGCTTCCCCTTCACATGATTACCCCTTCTCATCTCTGATAAGTGCCCCGTTTATTTTAACATGTGCCTCTTTATCTTCCTAATAAGAGCAACTTCCCCCTTCTCATAAAAGCCCCCCTTTACCTCCGAAAAACGCCCCAATTAAAATCGGATCGGTGCGACTAAGAGCATTGTCCCCCAAGGCTCGCTCGCTACGCTCGCTCGCATTTATAGATGTTATAATTATGTTACTTATCAAAGGTCTTTTCAGTCTTCCGTTATGATAATGTGCTTATAACCCCATCAGGATTGGGCTTGTCCTCTTTATAAGATGTAATTTTGAGCACTGCGACCTCACAAATCTTTAAAATATTTGCTCGCTCGCAAATGAATTTTCAGACCATCAAACCCAACTGCAAAGTATGATGCGTAAGCAATATATTATATGATGTATAAAGAGAAACAAATATTGAAATCTTCCCTGATAATATAATCACAATATAGGGGTATATATACCAATGTCTAAAAAATTGTATATTTTCGCTTTGACATTTTCCTTTGTAGGTGCGCTTTTTTCGTAAAGTGCCCATTTTGTTGGTGCCCCCCCATTTTGGAAGTCGCCCCGCCGCCTCTGAATCAATCCCATAAACCCATAAATCCCTTTAAGTTACAAAGTGGATTTACAAGAAGGGGGAGGGGGGGGGGGGCATGGGACACGTTCCTACAACCACAACAACAACATTACTATTATTCTAATTACAATTAGAAAAAACAGAACGCCTAATATCATTTAAACTCAACCGTTTTGAATTCCATAAGAAAAAATGGAATAGTATCTGTATAATATGATTGAAATCTTACTGAATGTTATTTTATGATATGTTCCATTTTATTCACTCATGTATCTGTATCATTGAAGAAAAAAGAATATGTACTTATTTTGAGATTATCTTCTGCGACAATGTGAATTGCAAATAAAACTTATCTACAAAAAAAAAAAACATTACTAGGGATTCGCCCGCTCCCTGTAAATTTGAGAAAAATGAGTACAGCAAATAATTAGTGACGTCATGCAAAACTTTGATGATGCTCTAGATTATTCTAGATAATCTAGTTTCACACACACGCACACACTTTTCTTTTTCAATAGTTTTTTTTTATATTGATTCCAAACAATACAAATTAATTAAAAAAATACAGTTGTTTTTCCTTGACATGAATTCAAAACATTTTCATTACATTTCAAGACATAAATGAAATCAGTTGTAACATAAAACAAATAACCCCATCCAACTAAACACACTACTACCCCCTACCCCTCCCCACCATGCGACACACACACCACCCGACAACACCTCCACCACACACTGTTCCTAGCCTCCTCAGAATACCCTAAATTGGAGCGACAGACAAACAGAAACAATCTATTTAAAACATTAAACAATCATTTAAACGAGGCTACAATAGCCACAATAGCCCAGTGTTAAGCGTACACTTTTTTTTGGGGGGGGGGGGGGGGGGGGGGAGTCCAAAAAAAAATCGCAACGACTCAGCCAGCCGAAAAGTCGCTCAGTGGGGGGGGGGGGGGGGGGGGGGGGGGGGGGGGGTAAGCGGACACTTTTTTATTTTTTTTTGGTCTCGAAATTTGAAAATTTGACATTTTTCTTCGTTGGGGGGGGGGGGGGGGGTAAGGTCACCTTTTTTAGGTTAGCCGTGGGCAAAACAAATAATCCAAAGGGGGGGGGGGGTTAGGTTTTTTTAGGGGGGTTAACACACATGAAAATACCAAGGGGGGGGGGGGGTTGAACCCCTGCATGTATTGGTGAATTGTCCGATATGCATTTAGATGTAACACATGCTCCGAATAAAATCACGGTGATTAGCAAGTTTATTTTTGCAAAAGGAACTGATTCTGTTTCAGACGACGTAGGTTTGACTATATTCACTATAGGTCTAATGACAGCAAAGTGAGCAAACCCAATGGCCTTAAAAGTTTTATTTTTACACCGGTGACGAATCCACATTCAACTATCTTGCCTGTATCTGCAGTGTACAATTCCTTGATCAACAGAGACTGCCCTCTGTGGCCAGTCCAAGAACGGTTTCCTACATCGTCTTCGCTCCCATTTACATTGATGAGACGCCAAGGAATTATTTCAACGTTAGACTCATCGTCGCATTCGAACCTGAGATTTTCCTTCAGACTTGCATCGGATATTAAGTGTGTAAGGACATGATAGGTGGGTTTGATACACTGGGAACAGTAGCTTTACACAAAAAGCATCCTGTACGTTTCTGAAAGATCCATAATCGAGGTCCTCTTCCACGTTTTGAGGTAGTCGACATAGCAAGGCAACGTATGAATCCTTCTCCCCCTCTGCATGCTTCTTCTTATCGAGTCACTACACAAGTCCCGTCCAGTGGTCCTTGGCACGGCGATTCACGGCTTCCAGGTCATCTTGGGTGCATGGCTCTGGCAGGAGTGGGCAGACTAGCAGGTGTTCCATTGTCTGTTCCTGGCCGCAGTCACATTCTGTTTGTTCATCTCCTAGACCCCATCTCTGCATTATGATACTGCATCGTCCGTAGCCAGGTGAGGCTTAGCCAGGTAGGCCAATTCTCTCTGGAGCCGGATACGAGGGGTTCCTTCGGGCTGAGGGAGAGTTTATGTGGAGTGGTCTGGAGGTGGTTAGACCACAAAGTCATCCTTTGGTTGTGAGGGCTGGTATTAAGGGGCTCTACAGTGTGCAGAAATCTGCGTCTGGATTTGAGCCGCTTGCCCACTGGCTGTTGTTCGAAGAGTGGGTGGAGTGGATTATTCTCTTGTTTGTCCCTTTCTTTCTGGGACAAAACCAGCCTTCTGACGTGACGAGAGGCGATACCGCAGAGCAGGTAGATGTCTTCTACTTGAGTTGGCCTAAGGCAACCAATGATCGCTCTGCAAGATGAATTTAGAGCTGGATCGATCTTAGATGCATTGGCCGACCTACTCCATACTGGTGAAGCATACTCCGCAGTATAGAAGCAAAGCGCAAGGGCTGTCGTCCGGATTGTTCTGGCATCGGTCCCCCAGTTGGTGTTGGCAAGCTTCTTGAGGATGCTAATGCGGGCTCCAACTTTTCCTTTGTGTTGGCAATGTGGTTCTTGTAGGTAAGGGAGCGATCCAGTGTGACGCCTAGGTAGACTGGGTTGGGTGTGTGCTTCAGCCTTTTCCCATACCAGCTGATCCTAAGTTGATGGTTGGCATCCCTGTTCTTGAGATGGAATGCACTTATCTGAGTTTTATCAGGGTTAGCTCTCAGGTGGTTGGTCGCGTAGTATGGGATGAGTCCGGCCAGGGCACCGCTGAGGGACTCCTCCAACTTCACAAAAGACTGGTTCTGGGTGGCGATGCAGAGATCATCGGCGTAGAGGAAGCTCCTGATGTTTAGGTGGATCGATTGGTCGTTCGTGTACACGTTAAAGAGCAACGGTGCGAGCACACTTCCTTGTGGTAGGCCATTTTTCTGTCTGCGCCATCTGCTGCGATTGCCGTTGAGGACCAAAAAAAAAAAATCGCCGATTGGACAGCAACGTCTGGATGAGTCCAGTCAGTCTAGCATCCTTTGTCAGCTCAAAGATCTTTTTGGTGAGGATTCTGTGGTTCACAGTGTCGTAGGCAGCAGAGAGATCAACGAAAGCAGCTCTGGTGATTAGCTTACTCTCATACCCGTCCTCAATGAACTGAGTGAGGTTTAGGAGTTGGCCAGTGCATGATTTCCTGGCCTAAACACTGCTTGTTCCCGAAGGAGATGTTCATCCAAGAATGGGGCGATGCGGTTGAGGAGAAGCCGCTCGAACAGCTTATATGTATGGCACAGTAGGGAGATTGGTCTGTAGCTCTTTGGGCTGGCTGCGTCTTTGCCAGGCTTCAACAGGGCAATAACTTTGGATTTCCTCCAGAGCTTTGGGATGTTGCTGGTGCCCAAACATTCGTTGAACATTTTGAGAAGCCAGTTTAGGGCGCCTGGTCTAAGTTGCTTGATCTGCTCGCAGAGGATGGGACAATAAGAGTAGGCCTACTGTGAGAAAATACGAAATTCCAGAATTTTTGTTGTTGACTAGGATTGTGAAAATGTGTCAATGCCAGAACATTCAATGACCTCAATGCCGAAAGAAAAGTCAAGTAGCTGGCTGAGAAGTACAAAGATGTAGTTGACACGGAACAACTCATGGCTGAATAAAGGACTTTCCGCCCTCTAGTTCAGAGCATTGGTGTTTTTTTTACAACAAAGATATCTATGTAAACAAATGAATAAGTTGTTGAAGTTCCTAATCAAGAATCCCCTTGAAAGTGCATATCTAAATTTAACCAAACTGTACAGAATTATTGCTACATTACCTGTTTCCTCAGTTACTGCAGAGCGATCTTTTTAGCAGAGTGAAAATAATAAAATCACATCTGCGTTCTCCAATAAAGGAAGAAAGGTTGTCAGGTTTGGCAATTATTAGCATTGAGAAAGATATTGCCTGTAGTGTAGACTATTCAGATGTAATTGATCACTTTGCTAGGATGCACCGGAGACGTATAGACTTTATTTAGGGTAGAACAGTATCAATGTGTTGAAATTCCATATATATTCGTCCCATAACAATGCAGGAGTTTTTGACCCAATCATGGACATATTTGGCTCAATTTGTGTGGAAAAATACGATTTGTCAAAAGATACGATTTGTCATTTTCTCTAAGATCACTAGAATTCAATTCAAAGTACAAAATGCTGCTGAGTGGAGGTGCAATAGGCAAGGAGAAATACACCCACTGGAATAACATATACCCATAAATCATCTTCTAGATTGTATTATAGCTTCTCATTTCCATCGGACAAGGGCCTTTGCTTCGACTTTGATCTTTTGTTTATGTTATAGGGGAAGTCCACCCAGATATTAATTTGACTACAATAAAAATTACATCAAAATCAGATAAGACATAAGAAAGTTACAGCATTTTAAGTCATTCATGGTTGGGAACAGTTTAAAACATAAATTTGCTCTATGCAAGAGTAAGTGGATGAGATCATTATCTCACTTTCCCATTTTTACTCCTTATGGACGATGAAAAATCATTGTTGTATTTAAGGTAATACAAGGGAAAGATTCTTTATTTACAAGTATCATATCTATGAAAATTGACTGGACAGGCATGCCCCTTGCTTTAGCCATAGTTTTTGTCACAAACTACAAGTTACATGTTTATTGTACATGAAAACCAACCTATAATAGTAAGCGTGTCAATCTTTTGCAAGCCTAAAATTATAAATATCTTTAAAGAGTATTATGTTGAAGCGAATACCATTCATGAAGCTGAATGAAGGAATAGGGTTTGGACACTTATGTAAGTGGATTTTTATGACTGTTAAATTTAGATTTGTTCTAAAGATTTTTCTGTTTCAGAAACTTATTTACTCCATACGTATCATTATTTCATGTCCCTGTAGGATTCTGTCCTTTTTAATATTTTCCAACATATGTCTTAGAAAATGTATGATATATTGCTTGTATACTTCTTCAAATTGCTTTCTTAAATCAACTGTCCTGAGACACAACTTGCAGGACCTTAACGTCTGGGTATACAGGAAAATACCGTCTTTCCTTCGATGGTATGCATATATTATTGCAGTCATCTATAAATGTGTTTTTTTGCGGATAGAAAGAGTAGAGGAAGAAGGACGGTTGGAAGGATGCAGTATATGAAACTAGTCGGTCATGATCATAAATAGATTACCCTCTTTAAATCTCGAAAATAAGCCGATTTAATTAATTTAGCAATTTTTTTCTCTCAGAATTTTGGTTCGACAACTCGTAATCAAATTTTTTTGTGACATCATATCGCAAAGGCATAAACATGTATCTACTCTTATAAATATTGGTTTAATTGGCTTTCATCTATCAGTGTATAATACATATAGGACCTTCTAAAGTAGCCCGAGACGTGCTGAATATTTTTGTTTTTTAATTAACTCAAAATGTATACTTTACCATCTACGCATTTCATTTACATCAGACGAATGGAAATCCTTTCCGGGTTTTAATTAAAGTTTTGAACAAAGCGTACCTTGACTTGATAGGTTGTTTTTGATACATTAATTTACAACAATTATGTGTCTATAAAAGCTATATTCGACGTTGTATCTGTGATAGCTTTTGCATATAGTTTTATTTACAGTTTGACCATGACTTTGTGTTGACGCGTTTTACAAAGCGATGCTAATTTCCTCCTTTCATGAATGCTCTTAAGTGATAAAACAGACATTGTTCTCATTACAAGATAATCTAGGATGCAAGAATGAAATTCAAAATTAAACTCACAGTTTTTAATAATTGAACATTATTTTGTTCTCTACATATAAACTAAACTATATCTTACAACTCAAACAAGAGCAAAAACATGACACTACATGCTAGAAATTGGCATAAGTGGGGCTCTTCATGGCTTCGTAGTCAGTACGACTATGGTTTCCACTCATATCCATGTAGTATGCCTTTGAACCTTCTAAATTGACCTGTCCCTCTCCCATTGCTGTCCCACCTGCAGACCCGGAATCCACCTGGCTAGACCCTTCAGGAACAACATCATTAACAGCTCTAGGATTTTCGTAAGTGAGGCTCTTCATGGTTTCATATTCAGTAGGGCCGTGGTTACCGCTCAAATCCATGTAGTGTGTCTCTAAAGCTTTCCTCGATGACTTCTTCCTCTCACCTTCGGGTTCCACACCAGTTAAACCCAAACCTCCCGAGGAAGATCCTTGAGTATCAAGATCGTTTCCTCCACTCGTACTGAGGATGACTGTGGCGTACTCGGGTGTCGGTGGGGTTTGTTCATCGTCCGATGTTCTAGGAATGGTGGATGATTCGTAAGACACATGGCATCTACGAAATAGGCATATTCCGAAGGTAATAAGAGTGATTAGCCACAGCGTTCCAAACACAAATGGAAGAATCTTGATTGGAGAAATTATGAGCTTTGGTAGACGAGGGTACTCGCCTTTGTCTTCTGTATTGTTGCTGCCTTACGAGGCACGGATGACAGTAAAGCCGATGGCCCCTATGGCGGAGGGTTCATCACTGTAGGTTCGACATTCAACCACTTTGCCGTCATCTTGGAAGGTTATACCTCGTATTAACAGTGATCGACCTTCATCGTGAGTCTCTGAACGATATTGCATGTTCTCAAGGCCACATTGTGTATCAAATATTCGCCAATAATAAGCGGCGTCTACATTTACTACTATTACTACGTTTATAGACCTTTTATGGGCTTCACGTCATTGCATGTACCTGCGACGTTCGAAAGTCAAAAAGAGTGAGATAATTATTATAAAAGTGGTTCTAGGGAACACAACGCTCATTTCGGCAGTCAGTTCAAATTGCGCCATCGAAAGGTACAGCCCCAACTCTTTATTATTGTCCGGATAAGCACACAGCTTCTATATACAGATAGGCCTACTGACTGAATTATAGGCCCTAGAGAGAATTCCCCCAATTATATCCCATACAGTCATGATACCAAAGGCAAAGGAGTCAAGATCTTTCAGCCTAAATGCGAAATTTTGAGGTAGTTGTCTCTCCTTTTTTTCCAGCTCGTTACAAAATGAGGCCAGTGCCTTTTTATCGATATCAAAGCGACCCCCATGACCATCCAATTATGGGGGAAACAAAACTAATAACAAAGTTTAACTTTAAAGAATTTAAGATTAAAAACTGAGTTTGGCATGTTTGTACCGACAGAAAGGTCTCTCTAGGAAAGTCTGAAGCTATACTTTTTGGTAAAATTAAAGTTATATAAAAAGGTACCTTCGCATCACGAAAACAGAGATAGTTACATCAAATAGGATTGGGAGAAACATAAGAGTTCTCCTAATCTTTTAAGCACTGCTATACCCTTCTGAGTGGATTATTTCATATCAAAAGATGTGATTTTTCCCTTCTGATTGTCATCCACTTTCGTGTGATATCTTTGTTCTTTTGTTCTGATACCCGACAAATACTTTCACAACATCAATCATGTCGAAACCCATTCTCTGTTGTAAATGCGAAACAGAAAGTAAAAGTTGTGTATAGAATCAGAGACACTGGAGTACTGAGATAAGTATTATTGACAGTTATCTTCTATGGTGAGCTGCAAGCGCGAACAAGATCTCAAGAGGGTGTTGGGAGAGGGAAGGGGCAAAGCAGATACTTAACCTGAAGGGATCCTTGAAGGGATCTAATCATTGAAGTGATTAATGGAGCAGAGAACAAGCGGGCATCACGCTAGCAAAGCTCGGGCAAGCTGCACACTTCCAACCAAAGAGCCTCCGTCACTGTGCTCTTGCCCTTACTGTTCAAGGAAACTCCGGGCTCGGATGACCCCCATAGCCACCTCCGAATCCACCTGATTGACCATCTGATGAAAATGGTCACCTGCTCTTGTGGGAAGGACGAACAGACTTCTTAAAACTAAGCTACATAGTAATCAGTCACGAAATCTAGTAGCAACATGGCCGTTTTATAATTGATTTTTTGAACGAATTTAGATCCATTGGAGGATAGTGGTGTATTGATGAAGGCTATTGATTCTGAGACGAAAGGTCTAGGGTTCGATCCTAGCTCAGTGCTTACTCCAGCGGTGTTCTGCTCACATGGTCTCTCTTGTCCAGGATATATCAAATTGAACATGATCAAGCTCATCGTCGTTTAACAGCACAAAATTGTTGTTTATACCGGCCGGCATGAAGACCGAGGTAGTCTGCTTGTGAATGTACGTACCAAAGGTTGTGCTGCAGTGCAACGTCACAACTACGGAAAACAATACGGGTCGCATATAACTAAAAATGCACGGCGCGGAATATAACCAAATATGTACGCTCAATGACGTAGTCGTTCAATAGATTATTTATTGAATATTATGTGACCAACAATCCTCCAACCAAATGACAAGGATTTACTTAGATGTTATATAAAACATTTCAAACGACGCCTCTTCAATCTAGTCTCTATCGTCTATGATGAAGAAATTTCGAACCAATATTTAACCGATTAAATTAGGAATGTTCCTATTAATCATAACTTTATTCGCAACTCTGATTCAAACCAATATTTGTATTAAATAATTATAATCCCAAAAAGGCGATATGAGCAAAAAGACACTTCCATGTACAATTAAAAGTTATTGGTAAGAAAGGGGAATACTTTCTGTTCTCGTATCGTAGTATCTATGCAATTAATATTATCACACTTCTTTAGTAGTGAGAGCATGTTTCGAAACAAATTTCAATACGATCAACTACCTTGTGTACGGATAAGCTATACCTGCTTTCTCAGTATTCATAGCAACCAACCATAAATACAATTAGTAAAAAATAACATTTTTTAGTATGATATTAATCCATGTGAGGAACCGATTTGATGAGTGTTTTTCACGTACGCCTTGGCACATTTGTATACGTGGGTTCCTGACTGCCATCGGTCTCCATGTATTCAATATCAGGCAAAGCCTTTCTATACCGGTCAGGTCGGTCTTCAGGTTGAACTGCACTTCTTGTTGTTACCATATGGTAATTCAAGATGGCTCCTTCTTTATCGTGGCCGTTCTTAGACGTCGAACTGAGAAGTGTATTTCCCTTTGACGTCGGGGCAACTTTACATGTCGGGCTAGCCATAACTTCATACTCGGTTTGTAACGGGTAGCTGCTTGTTTCAACACTCACGAACTTTGGTTCTGGTATAGCAGGCTTACATCTACCTCTTTGAGAATTCCCTTCGAGCAACACCCTCGTCTTCTTTGAACCAGGAGGGCGAGTGTCATCAACTCTTCGAGCGTTTTCAGTAGTTGATCTGGGAATCGAATCCTCATTTGATGGCGGAACTATTTCGCTTGACATAACTTCATACTCGGTTTGAACCTGATAAGCGTTTGTTGCCATGCTAAGGCGCTTCGATTCTGGTATGCCATCTTTACGCCAGCATCTTTGAGATTTCCCGTCAGACAGCGAATTAAGAGGTTGAGTCGTATCAACAGCGTGGTCACTCCTAGTCGTTGAGATAGGATTTGGATTCTCAGGTGATAACGTAACGGTTTCATCTGGCATGACTTCATATTCGATTTGGTCGTTATCTCCACTTGTCTCCGGTTTCAGTCTGTCAAGTCTCTTGTCATCAAAGACCGGACTCTTTAATGAACCTAGAAGGTGAGTTTCTTTGGAATTGGGATAAGTCGGAATGAGAACCACGTTTTCCTTTGACGACGTCGTTTTTCCTGCTGGCGAGGTTTTAAGGGATTTTGGTTTCGATGATTCTCTAGATCGATATGTTCTGGACCTTCCTGATTTATATCTGTAGATGAGGCATGCTCCGAACAGAAGAATGACAGTCACACACACACTTCCGACTATTAGAATCAGGTTAAAGCTAATAGCATATGGCCAAGCGCCTGTACAACCTGGTTCTCGTCTGTTCAATGCAGGGACCATTGTGAAGCCAATGGCGTCAACAGTGGAACGGTTGCCCTGTCTGTAGATCCGACACTCAACAACTTTCCCGACTTCCCCGAGATCTATCCTCTGTATCAAGAAAGACCGACCTCCATCTCGAGTCCATGATCGATTAGTCATGTCTTCTGGCGTCCCCTCTGAATCAAGGAAACGCCATGAAACTTCAGCATCGGATTCAGCTTCACATTGGATAATCATGGAATATTCTTCTACACTTTGTCGAACGTGAACTGTTGTTGGATAGGTGCATGATCGATTTAGGCCTACGGGTGTTCCCGGGATAGACAACTTGCAGGAAACGTTTTGAGCGTTCAGAAAAGTAGACTGATCAATGATGCTTTCGATGCGTTTTGATGACTGATGAAATTCTTGAATTTCTCCCTCAACTCCTTCAAATGCTAAAAAAGCACTAAAAAGGTCGAATCCACATTCCAGTTTGATCAAGATACTTCCACTGTGAGTTCTTGGAGATACTGTGCAATACGGCGACGTAATCTCGGATAAATCGAAGAATCTGACATTGTATGTCTGAATGATGTCATTTCCAGATTTGCACCGGCATATTTCTTCATCTCGTTGAGATCGGGAAAAGGAGAAATTGGAAGTCGTTTGACCCTGGTGCACTCGGAATTTAGAATTCACTGAAAAATGTCCGTTCATTCGGCTTCATTGATTGCCAGTACAGGAAAAGATCGGTAAGAATTCATCTCCGGAATAAACTGACCATTCAACATTCTGGCTAGAGTTTAAGTAACACGTAAGATTGACCAGTCGATTGATTGTAGTTACATTTACAATGTTGCCATGTTCCATCGCACAAAACGCACTAGTTGAAACCAGAAGTATCATGAGGTGAAAGAATACATTGGCCATGCTTTACGGGTGTTAGTTTTGCTTGGTCTATCACCGAGTTCTAGAGACTTTCCTCAGTAGTAGTCAGCATTGGCTATCACAAAATATCGCACGATTACTACACCCACAACAAAAAGTGAGTCATTTGACACATTTAAGCATAATTTTCGTGAGTCAGGTGTAAATTGACTCATTAGTAACAACCAATGAGTCTCTATTGACTCATTTATATTTCACCAGTGTGTCAATCATGAGCTGACGCATTTGCAAAATGCTTCGACTGACTCACATGGTCGTAAAAAATGAGTCAAGATCGACATAAGAGCATTTTAGAAGAAAAAAGTGAGTCAACTTGAAAGTGAGGCTGTATGCATGCGCGCGCATGCTTTCGTGACGTCATCCAAAATGCGCATTCTCGAGCCATATTCGAATTCCCGATCGACGACGCGACGTCGCCATCTTATATCTTGGATTCAGAAGAGTTTTGACTGCAGCTAGTGAAAAATTGGTACGCATAATTATTCATATGGTTTTAAACGATGATTTTTATGACTGGATTCGTGGGCTGAATCTTCTGATTATTATACAAATGATGCATGCGTTCATTTTACGATATCCGCACTCGAGTTGATGAGGCTGTGTGTAACTTAACTATAGATTCATGTATCGCACGAAGCCGTGTCGAATGAAAACATGCATGATCTTGCATCATTGTTTTATACAACGAAACTCCTAGATCCTTGTTATTTGATGTAAAACGAATAGGCCATTTTCGTAATGTAACCAAATTTAATGCATACGTCTTTGTGAAGTGCCTCACTACAAATGATTTCATTCACCTGATAAGAATAATAGTATTTCAATAGACAGAATCCAAACTGCATACATTAGTTGTTGCCAGGTTGGACAAGCATTATGTCTTGACCTACCTAGCAACACTTAATATATGCAGTTGCATTCTGCCTATTGAAATACTATTATTCCTATCAGGTGAATGAAATACTTTGTATTGAGGCACTTCACAAACACTTATGCATTCAATTTGGTTACATTACGAAAATGGCCTATTAATTCAAGATTGTTTCGTGATAGTATGGGTGACAAATAAATCTCAAGTTAAGGCTTAATTTAGTGCGTACAAAGTAGATTTTTCAGATTCGGGTAGCGGGACCACCGATTACATCGCTAAAATGTGATATTTTAGGATATATTTTCCATTGCAAATGTGGACAGTGACTCTGGCATGGTATGGTATGTGTGTGATAGGCCTAGGGAGTAGGGGGGTCTATGTCATGATGCACCCACAACAAAAAGTGAGTCACCCTTACTCAAATTGATGAGTCACTGGTTTGTCCGTACAGCGAAACACTTGAAGGATCATGTGAGTCACTATGACTCGATACAAATGAGTCTTATTTATCTAAGACTCACTTGAAGTGAGTCTTAGAGACTCATTTGTATCGAGTCATAGTGACTCACATGATCCTTCAAGTGTTTCGCTGTACGGACAAACCAGTGACTCATCAATTTGAGTAAGGGTGACTCACTTTTTGTTGTGGGTGTACGACTTTTATTATACCTCCAATATCTCCAGACAGTCGATGAGCTATCACAGGAACGGTTTATTCGGTTTTCAGGTGGTTATGTCAAGACGGTATACATTCATGTAAAGGGTAGAATAAGACCCGTGGTTTGTTGTTGTAAATACTGTGCGTGCTATTCTTTAAAAACATACTGTTCACAAATCAACGTCGATGTTGTCACTGTCTTGATTTACCGGGGAACTCAGATGCACGTGTTTCAAATATCAAATAAATCCAAGTCCAAGTCATTTCGAGATTAGCTATAATTGGCCATTAGCAAGACAGATATATGAAAGATGAGCTAATTAAGTAGCCTCAAAAACAAAGAACAATGAATCCATTTATCATGACAGTGATACCGAGAGCTGGGTTAATAGTTACACGACTATGACAGATTCTCTTAATTTCTTCAGCAGGATCTAGGGACGTATCGTTGTGCCACTAACAAGGTGCGTGCATGGCAAAGGTTATTTTCATGATATATTTTACTTTTTATCAAATACTTTTTGTTTGTGACGGTAAGCCATTGGCTTCGAACAATTTTTTATTCCACGATCGATGTCCACTGAGACATTCGTGGATAATTTATGCTTAAACAGCAACAGCCATGTGTTTAAAAAAAAAAACTTTTTCGGCAACAATTATGAAGGCAACTGATGAAAAGTAAAGACAGTTGCAGCCAAAAGAGTACAGGGGTAGAGTTTCAAACCATTCAGCATTAGACTATTAAGAAGCAACGAATATACTAACGTCAAGACCAGTCGAGATATTAAAAAAGAGTAAAACTATACTATCACCTACATCTTTGAACAGACTGAAAATTGAGAAGCGATATGTTGAAGGATACGACTCTTCGGGTGACCGTGGAGATGTCTTTACAAGCACCACAAAGATAAACCTGTGATTACGACCTATATTTGCAAGTAGTCACCTCAGTACGTGACAGTTAAAAGAACAATCCAACCTTTGTTTTAAGTTCGTTTGTATGGAAGCAGAAAAAATATCAGAGAAACGGAATGGCGAAAGTTTGAAATATATATGACCAATAGTAAGAGAGTTGCGATTATCAATAAATTTGAGGTCATTAAAATAATGTATGCGAAAATCATATTTGCAAATTGGTCAGTGGATTGTGACGTTCTGGACGACTCTCCCGTTCGTCGGTAACAAAAATAGCATTGATTCTTTTTTTCTCCTAAGTGCCGTTTCGGTGCGCCCGATTCATCAGTTTCACTCGGAAGTATAATGAAAAAGTCACAGTTTAAAATGTTTCAAGTTTCAACTTTCACGTTTATTTTGTTTCCGTTTCACAAAAGAGAATTCAAATAATTGACTAAATTAGAACATAATATGAAAACTGCTAAAAGTGTCACATTATATAATCAATTCTTTGAAAAAACGTATTGTGGCACGAACTTGCGAAAGAAATTCGCTGTGCCGAGGAACGAGGCAATTAAGCTGCTTCGTGTTCTCAGGGGTGTCTAGCATGCGAATAGCTTCGACGTTGTCCCGCTTAGGCTCCACTCTAGCTGCTGAAATTGTGTGGCCTAGGAAATCCACCGCGGATGGCCGAATGCTGCGAATGTTTACTTCTTTCGAACCAAGCGATAACGTCGTTCAAATGCTGATCATGCTCTTCAATGTCGCGACCATGGATGACGTAGTCGAGTGGTATAAGCACTTGACTTGAAATACAAAGGTCGTGGTTCGATCCCCGACACGGCACTAATGTCCTTTGGCAAGGCATTAATCTTCATTCACCACACTCGACCCAGGTGAGGTAAATGGGTACCTGGCAGGAATTTAGTCCTTGAAATGCTGGAGCGCTGTAATGGCAGCTATAGGCTAAAGCCGCGGGGTTATAGTAAATGCGCCTCGGAATAGAATTTCTAGATAGACGGCGCTATAGAAATACCTATTATTAATATTATTATGACGATTTCATTTAGGAGGTTGACAGTTCCCTCACACCCTGTGAGAATCGAAGACATTATCTTCTGAAAGGCGCTAGGTGCCGAACAGAGACCATATGGCATGCGCTTGTACTGGAATATGCCATTATGTGTGATGAACGCAGTAAGGAATCGGCTGCGTTCTGTAGGTAGCTCCGGCGCGTGTCTAGCTTCGTGAAGACTGTCGAGCCGTGAAATGACACTGATAGCTCTTAATAATCCGGTATGATGGCTTTTATTGACCGCTTTGAGATCACTACAGAGGCGCAGTCCTCCATTCTTCAGGCGTGCTATCACCAGATTAGAAACCCACTGTGAGGAGTTTATGTGTTCGATGATGTCATCGCTTTCCAAACGGTGTCGTTCTGCTGACACTTCCTCACGAAGTGCGAATGGTAGACGGCGTAAGCCCTGTAATACTGGACGCACTAAGTGGATCTACCTGAGGTACATGGCAGTATCCTGTAACAACTCCGAAGTCTGTAAAAAGGGATGGATACTGTGCCATATGGGAAGTCGTTGATGATGTTGACTTGCTCACCTGTGGGGTCACAGAGGCGAAAACCCAGCAGGTCAAATAGGTCAACACCTAGGAGGCTCTTACCCTTCGCGACGTACGTAGATCAGCCAACTGTCCACAGTCTTGTCCTTGAAGCGAACGGGCAACTTGACGCAACCTAGCACTGGAATTGACTTGTCGGGTAAGAAGTCAATTGACGAGTGCTGGTGTTAGCGGAACTGTAGAGAAATGGCGCTTGTAAATCAAATGATCATGACACTTGAACCTACGTCGATCAAGAGATTGAGTGGTACGCCATTCACTCCAAGTTCACAATTCTTGAAGTCACCTCCACTCCCACTGCTGTACATGAAAGCTGAGTGTTCCTTTGAGCGACACATCTTCGCGAAATGATGCATTTTCTCACTTGCTCTACATTTGTTGTCATTTGCACACAGTAAAAACGCTGCTTAAAAAAGTGATGTTCACTTACAGTTGTACACTTTCTTAAACAACAGTTGAACAAATTGTAAACAATGTTCCGAAACTAAGGTAATTTTGTTAAACATTCGCTGTTTAAAATTTAATGACTGCTATATTTACTATACGAGAGCTTTTATACAGTGTTGTTTACATATGACGTCATGTGTCACGTGCCAATAAAGTGCGCGTTGGCTAAAAGCTTTGTTTCACATCATGGCCGACAAGCTGTAGAGGTGTCGTGGATGAGTGGAAACGTCGCCGGCCTGTCGATCACAAGGTCCACGGTTCGAGTCCCGCACTAATGTCCTTTGGCAGCCTAGCATAGCCGGGTAATGTTGGAGTGCATTGAGGACCTTGCAAGGTCGATACGTGCGCTATATAAGAATCCAATATTATTATTTAATTAACAACAGCTCCTTTTTAAACAACTTTCTTTAAACAACCCAGTTGGTGTAAACAACCCCCACTGAACAACAGCTCCGTTTTAAACAACCGTCTTTAAACAACACCGGTTGTTTAATTTGCGTTTGTTCATCGTCCGATGTTCTAGGAATGGTGGATACTTCATGTGACCTTCTTGGTCTATACCCCAAGCAGACCCCACGCAATGCATTTTTGATTAGCCACAGAACAAGGAATAATAATATCAACACCAAGTAAAGCATTATGGGCACTAGGAGTTGGTGTTGGATCTTCAGAATTCGATTTATTGATGTCTCCGGAAATTCTTCAGAATTACGGTGAACCCAATCATACATTACTTTGTTTGTCTGGTTGTCATCTCCTTTGGTTCGACACACCACTACTTTCCCGACATCTCGTTCAGATATACCCCTTATCAGCAGAGACTGTCCTCCCTCTCGAACCCATGAACGATTCTTAAATTCTTTCTGCCATCTGAACTGTAGAAACGTCAGTGATCGACATCCGATTCATCGTCGCATTCGAAAATGATGTAATTGCGCTTTTATGATATTTGGGGATGTGCAAGATCGCGTTATATCAATATACGGAAAATATGCGTTGCAGGAAGCGTGAAAGTTGTTGAAATCGTCAAAGCAGATAAAGCTGTGATACCAGAATATAACCACCGGAAATAATCAGGAAAATTTAGTCCAATTCAATCCAATGTCAAATTGACATCGACCTCACCCGAGTTTACTTCACATGATAATGTCTGACTACATTTCTGAATAATGATTGAACCAATAATAGCATCACTCCATATTGTCACTGATGAGCTCGGAGAAGAAGAATGGTGAGATTATGTGCACCAAGAGAGGGCGGGCGCATTATTTCGTGATAAACTGTAAGCAAAACGTGAAGGCGAGAGAAGGTGTTTCCCTAAAGTTTGACAATTCATGTAGATTAAACGAACCGTCATTTTGTGTTAGACAGGCCCAGTCAAAACAGTCATTCGCAAAACTGTACTGTAGAACACAACATTTGTAATATGGTCTATCACCTAATACAATCCAAGAGGCTCTTTTTTGTTACAAAAACAAACAAACAAGTGTTCGGCTTTCACAATATTTGTTTGTTGTTAATCGATTTGAAAGAATGGGTATTATATTGTATGAGCCAGACAAATATCTATATAAAAAAAAAACTTAAGTTATTTTATGGTGTAAACAAAATAAAAACATGAAACAAATAATCCATAGTATGGCACGTGCGTATTTTAACTTTGTTCAATTTCCTTTGTATTTGTCACCTTTATTTAGTACAGGGCCTCTCGGGAAATCAGTTTTAAAAGTAGGAGAGTTACCCTGTTAAAATAAAACGCAAATAAATAAATAAATAAAGTAACACTTTCTCTATTTTCGATCCGCACTATGATGACGTACAAATCGACATGCATCTTTAACAATGGACACTTTGGAGACCAGCATAGTCCGCCAGCCTATCCGTCATTGGGTCAAACAATCAAGACCATCACATTTTATTTTGATGTCTTTAAGTTACCTATTATCCAATCTACAAAGGCAGGGATCGGAGAGGGGGGGGGGGGGGGGGCAGGTTCCCACATAACACGTTCAGGAGAATCGCACACCCCCGTGGAAATCTGAGAATTCAAAATGAAAAAAAAAATACAGAAGTACAACAGCAAATAAATTAAGTAATGCAACATGTTTTAATATCATCATTATAGGCTGTAATAATCCAGAATGCATAAAGACATGGTTGGTAGTAAATGCGTAGCCTAATAGTAGATTCCTCTGTACCAATATATTTTCTTCCACTCGTCCTGAGGATGACCGTGGCGTACTCTGGTGTCGTTAAGGTTTGTTCATCGTCTGATGTTCTAGGAATGGTGGATACTTCATGTGACCTTCTAGATCTATGCCCCAACAACACTAGTACTACACACACTGCAATGGTGATTAGCCACAAGGTGAGAAATATCAACGTTAAGACTAAGTAAGGATTATGACCAACAGGAATGGGTGCTGGATCTTCAGAATTTGAGTTATTGTTATTTACAGAAATTTTCGACATCACATGGAACCCAATGGTACCATTGTTGGTCTGGTTGTCATCTCCTTTGGTTCGACACACCACCACTTTTCCGACATCTCGTTCAAATATATCCCGTATGAGCAGTAATCGCCCTCCTTTCCTTGACCATGAACGATTCTTGATATCTTCTTCTCTTCCATCTGAACCGTAGAAACGCCAGTGATCGACATCTGATTCATAGTCGCATTCGACAATGATGTCATCTCCTTCAACAATGTATTGCGCTTTTATGATATTAGGGTAGGTGCAAAATCGTGTTATATCAATATCTGGAAAATATGCCTTGCAGGAAGCATTGTGAACGTTGTTGAAATCGTCAGAGTGGAGAGTTTTAGCTGTCATACTTTGAGGTGACACGAGGGAATAATCAGGAGTATTTAGTCCAATCCCTTCCAATGTCAAATTGACATCGAGTTCACCCGAGTTTACTTCACATGATAATGTCATACTACCGACTCCATTTTCATCACTACTCGGTAATGTAACTATACAATTGGAGGCAAGTTTATTTGGGTCAATCGGTTTCAGCCTGAAAATTCGAAAAAGAACATTCCCTACACTACATTCAAAAGTATGCTCCACTTCAGTCTTATTTCTCCGAGTTGCCTCAACAGGATACTATTTATTATAATAATATTATAATATCAGTAATTTTAGAGATTACGGTGAACCCAATGGTACCTTTGTTGGACTGGTTAAGTGTACAAGCCTATCCCGAATTAGTATAAACAATCAAGAACACCACATAATTTTGACTTGATTTAGTGACTCTTATTAACCAATCTACAAGAGCGGAGATCGGGGGGGGGGGGGGGGGGAGACACGTCCCCACAGAAAATTTTCAGGGGAATCCCCCATCTCCAGGAATGTTTAAGAAAGAAATAAGTAATGCTACGCAAAACGAATAGATTGTTCCAGAAAAAGATATGGTAAGTAGGGGATGAGAGATGGTAGATTCCTCTGTATCAAGATGATTTCTTCCATTCGTACTTAGGATGACCATGGTGTAATGTGGTGTCGTTTTGGTTCGTTCATCGTCCGATGTTCTAGGAATGGTGGATACTTCATGTGACCTTCTGAGTCTGTACCCCAACCAGACTCCACACACTGAATTGGTGATTAGCCACAGAACAAGAAATATACGTTTAAACCAGGTAAGGATTATGAGCACTAGGAGTGGGTGCTGTATCTTCAGAATATGAGCTATTACTGTGTTCAGTAATTTTAGAGATTACGGTGAACCCAATGGTACCTTTGTTGGACTGGTTAATTGTCATCTCCTTTGGTACGACACACCGCCACTTTCCCAAAATCTCGTTCAGATAATTATATCCCGTATCAGCAGTGATCGTCCTCCCTCTCGATTATTTGCACCAAGAGAGGGCGTGGCAGTCTTTCTTAATTTGACTAAATTCATGAGATCCGTTTATGAGCGGTAAGCACAACGGGAAGGCGGGAAAAGGTGTTTCCCAAAAGTTTGAAGAATCGATCAATCAAACCGTCAGTAACGCTTCTGTACCGTCGCTAGCTCCGCATTATAATCCGATGATGACGTAAATATCGAGTTATATCTTGAGTAATGAAATGTTTTTAGACCAACATAAATAGTGTACAAGCCTATCCTGAATTAGTGTAAACAATCAAGACCAGCACATTAAAGTTTGACTTGATTTGTGACTCTTATTAACTAATCTACAAGAGCGGAGATCGGGGGGGGGGGGGGGGGGGGGAGACACGTCCCCACAATTTTTTTTTTTCAGGGGAATCGCCCATCTCCGAGAATGTTTAAGAAAGAAATAAGTAATGCTACGCAAAACGAATAGATTGTTCCAGAAAAAGATATGGTAAGTAGGGGATGAGAGATGGTAGATTCCTCTGTATCGAGATGATTTCTTCCATTCGTACTGAGGATGACCATGGTGTACTGTGGTGTCGTTTTGGTTCGTTCATCGTCCGATGTTGTAGGAATGGTGGATACTTCATGTAACCTTCTCAGTCTATACCTCGTCCCAACTACACACACTAATACTGCAATGGTGATTAGCCACAAACCAAGAAGTATTAATGTTATTTCAATATTACATTGGCAGATGTAGGTAGGAGCAGTGAGTTCCAACTCCCTGGTAAAAGGGAAGCTTACAGGGCTCACACTGCTCAAGAGGTTATGATATGAATAATAATCCAAAATATTTTCTTTGGTCGAGATTTTATAAAGTGTTACTTCCTGGCCAATCAACGCATGTTTTTCAGTCACTTCGTTTTGTCCTTCTGCAAACAAACAAGACTGGATTCCAATCAATAGTCCTAAAAAAGAACAAAATGAGATATTAGCCATGATTCTCAGATCTGATATACGTAATTCACAGTTAGGGATTCATTGAAGAAGATGTAAAATGAGTCAGATGAAAACTCCAGCATCCGTACAGCTGTACTGCGCCTCTGTGAACGATGATTGACCCAACGTAGCACCAGTTCATATAGCCACTGTTCTGGCTCGTAGAAGAATGATGAGACTATGTGCACCAAGAGAGGGCGGTCACACTCTTTTTTTTTATCTGACTAGATTTATGAAATCCGTTTGTAAGCGGTACAAAGGGAATGCTGGAGAAGGGGCTTCCCAATAATTTGAAAACTTTCTCTTCCGTCCCGCCACACTATAATAATATGATGAAGTAACATGTGACTTATCATCTTGAATAATGAAGAGTTTGAGACCAGCATAGTCCGTGAGCATATCCCTCATTAGTCAAAAGATTCAAAACCATCACATCCCGGTAAGATACCTTTTAGCAAATCCACAAGAATGGAGATCGGAGGGGGGGGGGGGGGGGGGGCACGTCCCCTAAAGTTTTCTTTAGGGAAACTTCCAGTCCCCGGAAAAAATTGAGGGAAATGAATAGAAGTACCCCCCCAAAAAAGTAAACACATGCAATACGATTATTATCATGAAAATAGATGACAAATGGCAATTCTTTGTATCTATATATTTTCTTCCACTCATCCTGAGGACGACCATGGTGAACTCGGGTGTCGTTTGCGTTTGTTCATTGTCCGATGTTCTAGGAATGGTGGATACTTCATGTGACCTTCTGAGTCTGTACCCCAACCAGACTCCACACACTGCATTGGTGATTAGCCACAGAACAAGAAATATCAACGTTAAAACCAAGTAATGATTACGATCACTAGAAGTGGGTGCTGGATTTTCAGAATATGAGCTTTTACTGTGTTCAGTGGTACCTCTTATATTCTGGTTGTCATCTCCTTTGGTTTGACACACCACCACTTTCCCGACATCTCGTTCAGATATATCCCTTATCAGCAGTGATCGCCCTCCATCTCGAATCCATGAACGATTCTCAATATTTTCCTTTCTCCCATTAAAATCCATGAGATACCAATCGACATCATATTCAACGTCACATTCGATTACGATTTCATTTCCATCAATGGTATATCGGTTTTTTGTAACGTTTGGGTAGGTACAAGATCATGTTTCATCAATATCTGGAAAGTATATCTCGCAGTAGGCATCATGAATGTTGTTGAAATGTTCAAAGGGATCGGTTCCATTGATACCATGAGATGACCGACGGATCGTAAAGTTATTTTGCTCAAGTCCATTAAGCGTTAAATTAGCATCTAGTGTCTCTTTGAACGTAAATCCACATGACAATGTGACTTGAGGATCACTACTTATACTCATACGTTGCAGTGAGACATTACAATATTGGGCAATATTTGCTGAATTAATTAGTGATATAGTGAATGTTTTCACGGCACCATTCCCTAGCTTACACTGAAAAATCTGCTCTTTTATGGTAGGCATTAACGAGAGAACAGAAGCTTCATGACTTCGATTTACTTGTAAACTAAGATATAGAGCATCAATGTTGAGATTTTGTGTGCACTGACCACTGGAATTGTCCTCGCAGGTGTAGATGTCAAGAAAGTTAGATCTACCCTGAACAGACCAAATCACGTCTTGTGTAGAGTTTATGTCACATTTCAGGTAAACCCGTCGACCAGTCGTCACTATTCTCTCTTGTGCTATTGCACAAGGTACATGTAAGATGAACAAAACGGTGATTCCGTCCTTTTTAATATTTTCCAACATTATGTCTTAGAAAATGTATGATATATTGCTTGTATACTTCTTCAAATTGCTGTGTTAAATCAACTGTTCTGAGACACAACCTGCAGGACCTTAACGTCTGGGTATACAGGAAAATACCGTCTTTCCTTGAATGGTATGCATATATTATTGCAGTCTTCTATAAATATTTTTTTTTTGCGGATAGAAAGAGTAGAGGAAGAAGGACGGTTGGATGGCACATGCAATTTTTGAAACTAGTCGGTCAAGTTCATAAATAGATTACCCTCTTTAAATCTCGAAAATAAGCCGATTTAATACATTTTCATTTGTCAAACTCGTATCCCCTTTTGGAAAAAACGAGCTTGAGATTGAATCAAAACAATGAAAATGAAAGTAAGATTCTAATTTATCGTAGACCAACTTGTCTCGTGATAAATCCTTGGTTTTACTCGAAACTCTTCCTCTTTTCAATGAAAACATCAACAAAAGCACTGTGAGATGATATTAATAGGCCTGCACGGTTAAGAAAACAACTTGAAATAAAATGAAAGTATTGATATCATTTCAAACTCCTTTCTCTTCCCTCTCTGTCCTACTTCTCTCTTTGTAACTTTATCCAACCTCTTACTTTTCCTGTCAGTATAACCAAGTACCTTTTTCCCTCAGCACCAAATCTCCTGTTTGCAAATCATTTCCTTCTTTTAATTTTTTTGGTCGTTTAATGAAAATTTCAGTTAATAGCATTATTTGCAGTCAATGTTTCAAAGCTTCAATTACAGCGCCAAGATTTCCAAAACATAAGACAAACTCCATTTTATTAATGAAATGTAAAACTTTACTAATCAATATTACTTTCGTAGATATACAGAAGGAACTATTTTAGAAGTTTTTTTCTTCATGGTTTCAAAAACACGTGAACTTGACATTAATGCGTCATTACTAAACCGAAAATTGTTATTATAACCATTTCCCCTCAGCACCAAATCTTTCATTTGCAATTCATTTCTCGCCTTGAAATTCGGTAATTTTATGAAAACGTCAGTAAATAGCAGAACTTTTGAAAGCTTGGACCATGTCTCAGCTTGAACTTTGAAACCTTGAAGTGAAAATCGATTACAGTCGCTCCTTGAAGCTATCCCGGAAAATGACACTTTAAACTAATATACGGGCAAGGGGATATTTTTCTTTGTAGACGTAATTTTGAAGAACTATCTAACCCACTTACATTCTGTTGACAAAAATTGCATTATTAAGTACAAAGAAGTTAAAATTGAGCTTGATCGGACGGAATGCTTGCAAAGTTTACGTGATTTAGATTGAAAATTGATAAATTATGTGGGTCGGAGACTTGAGATGGCAAAAACTGTAAGTTCCCTTACAACTATGTTCGTCTTTCCCTTGAGATATCAAAATGCTAACACGTTTATAAGTATGCCTTTTTAGACACAATTATAGTTATACCTCAGTCACACCGCCAAATCATCCTCAGACCGGCACCAAACCGGCCAATTATTGGCATGCTGGAGACATAATGTAATATTTTTGCACGGTCTGATGTCGGTCTTGTCGGTATGTGACTAAGGTATCAAAATCAGATTAGTGTAACAACAGTACTAATGCTTATGCTAAAGACATTTCTTGATTCTCAATCTTTCTTTATAATGAAACAATTAGACAAAGGACCATCAGGTAAAACATACAAATGCGACTAGTTTTTAAACAGAGAAGAAGAAGATTAAAATAGGATATTCATTTGGCAAATTTTTTTCGCTCGGAATTTTGGTTCGACAACTCGTATTCAAATGTCTACGTGACATCATATCGCAAAGGCATATATCTCCTTTTATAAAATCTTGGTTTCATTCGTTTCCAGATATCTGTGTATCATACATATCGGACCTTTTAAAGTAGCCCGAGCTAGCTGAAAATTTATACTTCACCATTTACACATTTCATTTACATCAGCCAAATGCAAATGGTTTCCGGGCTTTTACAAGCCGATCGCCTGTCTGATTATCAAGATATTTATGATTTGAAATCGAAATTTCAGAAGGCGTATTCCCAACGTTTTTTTTAATAACAAATGAGTATGGTAAAACCGGTCACTCAAAGGTTTTTTTTATACTTTTTTGAAGTGCAATTTTTGTAGGGCTTCAATATTACACCATATCATAGAACTGATAACACGTAGGGCCATGCATCTCAGATTTGTACAACTGGAAACATTGTAAAACGATGCCTTTAATTAATTTTTTGAACAAGGCGTACCTCGACTTGATTGGCTGTTTAAAAAAAAAAGCTATTTACTATTCGACGTTGTATCTGTGCTAGAGGACACTTTTTTTTTTTTTTAGTTTCGAAATTCGAAAATTTGACATTTTGTTCCGTTGGGGGGGGGGGGGGGAGGGTAAGGTCACCTCTTTCAGGTCAGCCATTGGCATAATTTTTTTTTTTATTAAACAAAAACAAAAACAACAAATCAAAAAAATCAAAAGGGGGGGGGGGGGGTTTTCACAAAAAACATACACAAAACATACACATACAAAAAACTCGAGGGGGGGGGGGGGGGGGTTTAACCCCAAACCTCCCCCCCCCCCCCTGCGTACGCGCCTGGTATTGCTTATAATATAATTATTTCTGTAGAGAGCAAATTGGAGAGGAATTTTGGCTCTTCTTTCAATGCCTTCCTTCTTGTACCTGCGGGTTCCTCACCAGTTAAACCCGAACCTCCTTGAGTATCAAGACTCCGGTGTCTTTTGGGTTTGTTCATCATGCTTTGATTCTTAAAATCGAAATTAATTTTAGTTGATGAAACACCCTCTGGTCTTGTTTATGCAAGAGCGACAGATTCTGAGGAAACAGGGCAAGATTCTTTCAATTATATCCAGTACAATCATGATACCAAAGGAGTCAAGAACTTTTAACCTCAATGCGAAATTCTGAGGTAGTTGTCCCTCCTTTTTTCAAGCTCGTTAAAATCATGCTGGTGCTTTTTTATTGATCTCAAAGCGACCCCCATGACCATTCACTTAAGGGGGAAATTAAAATAAACCTAGGTAAATTTTGTTTATAACTTTAATGACTTTAAACATGTTTCAAAGATTAAAAACTGATGTTGCTATGTTTGAACGGACAGACAGGGCTCTCTAGAAGAGTGTGAAGTCATACCTTTTTTGGTAAAATTAAAAGTCAATATAAAAACGTACCTTTCATCACGCAACAGTGATAGTTACACAAAATAGGATCTGGAGAAATATAAGAGTTCTCATCATCATCATCAACTTCAGGTGGCGCTGTAAAGCGCTGCTGTGGCCTTCACGAGAGCACGCCATGCAACTCTTTCACCTGCCATTTGTGTTGCACCTTTCATTCCTTGTCCAGACACTTTCTTGATATCATCAGTCCAAGATATTGGTGGACGACCTCTACCCCGTTTTCCTTCGACTGCTCCTTGCAGTATTTGCTTCTCAATACCTTCAGGTCTCCTAACAATGTGCCCGAAATAGTTAAGTTTTCTTTCCATGATTCCCCTTCTGATGGTCAAGTCTGTTCCAATCTTTTCCAGGACCCACACATTTGTCTTTTTATCTTTCCATGACACCTGCAACAGCCTCCTGTAGCACCACATTTCAAAGGCATCAACTCTCTTTCTGTCATTCTTTGTCATGGCCCAGGACTCAGTTCCGTAAGTAGCAATAGAGAAAGAAGTTGCTTGAAGTAGACGAACCTTCAGACTGAGAGATAGGCCTCGGCTCTTCCAGATGTGGGACATATTCTGTACTGTTGATCTTGCCATTGCCATCCTTCTTCTTATCTCTGTGGTGCTCTCTCCTTTGTTAGTGATAATTGAGCCCAAGTACTCAAACCGATTTACTACTTCGATCTTAATTCCAGCTACGGTGAAGTCAGTGTTGTCATAATCTTTATCGACAACCATTATTTTTGTCTTTTTGGTGTTTAGAAGAAGGTCTTTCTCTTCACTTGCTTGTTTGATGCGATTCAATAAATCAATCAGCTCCTCTCTGCTGCTGCAAACAAGAGTGGTGTCATCAGCATACCTTAGGTTCGTGATCTTTTTACCTCCAAACTTAACTCCCCCCTTGAATCCTTCCAGAGCATTTCTCATAATGTCCTCAGAGTAAATATTAAAAAGGTTAGGAGACAATATACAGCCTTGACGTACTCCCCTGCCAATTCCAAACCACTCAGTATTGCCGTTACTGGTTTTCACTGTTGCTTCTTGGTCATGATAGAGGTTTTTGATCAGTTCGATGATGTGACTTGGGAACCCCATCTTTGCCATTGTATTCCACAAATGAGAGTGGCTCACACAGTCAAATGCTTTGCTATAGTCTATAAAGCACAAATAAAGGGGATGTTTGTGTTCTCTGCATTTCTCTAATATGTTTCGAATGTTGACAATCTGTTCTCTTGTCCCTCTACCTTCACGGAACCCTGCTTGCTCATCTGAGATCTCGGCTTGCAGTTTGATTTTCATTCTTCTGCTAATCACCTTCAGAAGTATTTTGCTTGCATGACAAATCAAGCTGATTGTTCTGTGATTTGCACATTCTTTCAGATCTCCCTTCTTTGGCAATGGTATAAAAACAGCTCTACACCAGTCCTTGGGCCACTCCCTACTATTCCGGATATTGCAACAGAGACGCCACATCAGGTCAGTACCTTCTTCACCTGTAGCCTTCCACATCTCGGAAGTCAAGTTGTCAAAGCCAGGGGATTTGCCATCCTTCAGTTGTTTCATTGCAAGCTCCACTTCTGATCTTAATGGAGGGGGCTCCATTTCATCACTTTCCTCCCACTGAGTGTCAACTTGTTCCTGTGCAGCAAACAGCTTGGTACTATACTGCACCCATCTTTCCTTGATGTCTTCATTCTCCGTCAGTGTTTTGCCATTTTCATCATTAATTACATCCAGTCTTGGGATTCTTTTCTTTGTGATTTCTTTCACAATTGCAAATGCTGCCTTAGAGTTGTTCTTGTGACGCTCTAGGTCTTCACACTTCCCCTCGATGTATTTCCTTTTGTCCTCCTTCACACTACTTGTAACTGCCTTATTGAGTCTCCTCCATTCTCCTCTATTGCGTTTTGCTTTTGCCCTCTTCCTCTCATCAGCAATGTCAAAAGTCTGATTTGAGATCCATGGTTGTTTCCGCTTCCTTTTCTTTGGGATGTGATTCTTTGCTGCATTTTCAACTGTTTCTTTCATGTCTTCCCACAGCTCATTTGGTTTTTGCTCTGCTTCATCGTTTCTCAACAGCAGCTCAAACTTGTTCTTCACTTCCACTGAGAATTGAGAAGGGATATTTTCCACATCATACCTTGTGGGAGCTGAATCACATTTCTTAGCTTTCAGTCTTAGTCTCAGTTAGCCACAAGCAGCTGATGATCGCTGCCACAGTCAGCACCTGGTCTTGTCTTGACGTTCTGTAGTGAAGTTCGCCACCTCTTCTTGACCATGATGTAGTCTATCTGGTTTCTGGCTCTGTCTCCCGGACTCATCCACGTCCACAGTCTTCTGGGATGATGCTCAAACCATGTGTTACCAATGATGAAGCTATTTGCTACACAACATTCTTCCAGTCGATCTCCTCTTCCATTTCTGATGCCAAGACCATAATTGCCAATGAACTCAGATTTTTCCCTCGTTTTACCAATCTTGGCATTCCAGTCACCCAATATCATGAGGAAATCTTTCTTAGGAGTGCTGTCTATGACATCTTGTAAAATCTCATAGAAATCAGTGATTTCTTCCTCCGGTGCATCTGCTGTTGGTGCATATACCTGAATTATGGAGATATTCATAGGATGCCCTTGTAATCTCACAGTCATAATCCTCTCGTTGATCGGGTTGTATCCCAAGACACATTTAGCTGTAGCCTTCTCTATGATGAATCCCACACCCTTTCGCTTCCTTCCACTTTCTTTCCCTGAAAAGATGATTGTATTTCCTTCGTCTGATGTAAATCTGCCTTGTCCAAGCCACCATGATTCAGATATTCCCAAAACTTTAATATCATTTATAGCCATCTCCTTCTCCACCATTTCCACCTTCCCATCTGACATACCACGTACGTTCCACATGGCTACATTGATTGGTTTCCTTAGAGGGGTGCTGTTCCTTTCCATCATGGGACCTTCAAGAAAAGAACTTCCTACAAGAGGCTTTGATCCTGATCCGTCATCACCCGCAAGCGTACTACGAGCAGTACCTCTCTCTTCCGCAGTAGCTCTTGACGTATCTTCCGGCCTGCGGTTTCCACCTTCCGATACCCACTTGATTTGTTGATTTTGTACTCTCATGATGACAAACGTGACCAATTAATAATGGTGGGCGGCCAGATCCTTCCATCGCAGTACAGAAGCCAGAAGCATTGATGCCGACCTGCCCTCTGCTCCCCCGTAGCCACCGTTGTCCAAAATTTGGATCCTCCGCCAACTACAGGTACTGCATCGCTGCTGCCCGGTGCAGGACGGGGTTTATTTGAAGGCGACCCAACCCGCCTTGTCATGTTCTCGTCATAGGGTTATGAGAGTTTTTCTTAGGCTAACTGCGTCACCTATTAGCTCCTCTCCTCTGGTAAGAACACCGGGATCAGACTAGCACCCCGCTGGAACCCAGCCAGTATTTCTACGGTCTCATAATCTTTTAAAGCACTGCTAAATCCTTTTTGAGTGGATTATTTCATATCAAAAGATGTGATTTTTTTTGTCCTTCTGATTGTCATCCACATTAGTGTGATATCTTTGTTCTTTTGTTCTGATACCCGACAAATACTTTCACAACTATCAATCATGTCGAAACCCCTTCTCTGTAGTAAATTCGAAACGGAAAGTAAAAGTTGTGTATAGAATCAGAGACACTGAGTACCGAGATGAGTATTATTGACAGTTATTTTCTATAGTGAGCTGCAAGCGCGAACAAGATCTCAAGAGGGTATTGGGAGAGGGGAGGGGCAAAGTAGATACTTAACCTGAAGGGATCCTTGAAGGGCTCCAATCATTGAAGTGATTAATGGAGCAGAGACTCAAGCGGGCATCACGTAAGCAAAGCTCGGGCAAGCTGCACACTTCCAACCAAAGAGCCCCCGTCACTGTGGGGTCTTACCTTTACTGTTCAAGGAAACTCCGGGCTCGGATGGCCACCATAGCCACCTCCGAATCCACCCGATTGACCAACTGATGAACATGGCCATCTGCTCATGTGGGAAGGACGAACAGACATCATAAAAACTTAAGCTACATGGAAATCAGTCACGATATCTAGGAGCAACATGGCCGTTTTATGATTGATTTTTTAATAAGCATTTAGATCCATTGGAGGACCGTGGTATATTGATGAAGGCTCTTGACTCTTTAAAGACGAGAGGTCTCGGGTTCGACACTAGCTCAGTGCTTACTCCAGTGGTGTTCTCCTCGCATGGTCTTTCTCGTCATGGATATATAAAATTGAACCCGATCCCAAATACTTTCGAAAAATCAACTTAAGGCCAGGCAATTTCAATAGCCCCGTCCCTCACCTTACGAAACTCGCAAACATTACAATCACATATTACTTAACCCGAACATGATTGCTATGAGTTATACAATGGGGTATTAAAATTGCCTTTGAGTTTTTTTTCTATAAAATTAGTTGTGATCGTGTAATATATATTAGGTATCTGTAAATGCTGGGGTAGTAACATTTTCAGGGCCAGTAGGAAGAGCAGCAAGAATCTCCCATTAGAAGACTGCAAAACACTTCATTGGATCTGGAAACTGGTACGTTATTTTACTCCATTAAATATAACATTTTAAACGACGCCAATATTTAGTATATATGTAGACATATATATGCTCCTAGTAATTACAACTTTATTTACAACTCTGATTTAAACCAGTATTCGCAGTAAATGATCATAATCCAAAAAAGACTATGATGAGCAAAATTACATAACCATGTACAATTTAAAGTTATTGGTGAGAAAGGAGAATGCTTTCTGCTCTCGTATCGTAGTGTCTATGCAGTTAACATTATCAAAATTCTTTAGTTATCAACATAAATAGTGAGAGCATGTTTCGAAACAAATTTCAATACGATCAACTACCTTGTGTCTGGATAAGCTATACCTGCTTTCTCAGCATTCATAGCAACCAACCATAATTACAATTGGTAAAAAATAACATTTTTTAGAATTATAATAATCCATGCGAGAAACCGATTTGATGAGTGTTTTTCACGTACGCCTTGGCACATTGCATACGTGGGTTCCTGACTGCCATCGGTCTCCATGTATTCATTATCAGGCACAGCCTTTCTATACCGGTCAGATCGGTCTTCAGGTTGAACTGCACTTCTTGTTGCTTCCAGGTGGTGATTCAAGATGGGTCCTTCCTTATGGTCGTTCTTAGACGTCGAACTGAGAATTGTACTTTCCTTTGACGTTGGGGCAACTTTACATGTCGGGCTAGGCATAACTTCATACTCGGTTTGTAACGGGTAGCTGCTTGTTTCAATACTCACGAACTTTGGTTCTGGTATAGCAGGCTTACATCTACCTCTTTGCGATTTCCCTTCAGGCAACACTCTCGTCTTCATTGAACCGGGAGGGCGAGTGTCATTAACTCTTCGAGCGTTTTCAGTAGTCGATCTGGGAATCGAATCCTCATTTGATGGCGGAACTATTTCGCTTGACATAACTTCATACTCGGTTTGAACCTGATAAGTGTTTGTTGCCATGCCAAGGCACTTAGATTCTGTTATGACATCTTTACGCCAGCATCTTTGAGATTTCCCGTCAGACAGCGAATTAAGAGGTTGTGTCGTATCAACAGCGTGGTCACTCCTAGTCGTTGAGATATGATTTGGATTATCAGGTGACAACGGAACGGTTTCATCTGGCATGACTTCATATTCGATTTGGTCGTTATCTCCACTTGTCTCCAGGTTCAACCTGTCAAGTCTCTTGTTATCTAATGAACCTAGAAGGTGAGTTTCTTTGGAATTGGGATAAGTCGGAATGAGAACCACGTTTTCCTTTGTCGACGTCGATTTTCCTGCTGGCGAGGTTTTAAGCAGTTTTGATTTCGATGATTCTCTAGATTGATATGTTCTGGACCTTCCTGATTTATATCTGTAGATGAGGCATGCTCCGAACATAAGAATGACAGTCACGCACACAGTTCCGACTATGAGAATCAGGTTAAAGCTGATAGCATATGGCCAAGCGCCTGCACAGCCTGGGTCTCGTTTGTTCAAGGCAGGGACCATTGTGAATCCAATGGCGTCCACTGTGGAACGGTTGCCCTTTCTGTAGGTCCGACACTCAACAATTTTGCCGACATCCCCGAGATCTATCCTCTGTATCAAGAAAGACCGACCTCCATCTCGAGTCCATGACCGATTAGTCATGTCTTCTGGCGTCCCCTCTGAATCAAGGAAACGCCACGAAACTTCAACATCAGATTCAACTTCACATCGGATAATCATGGAATATTCTTCTACACTTTGTTGAATGCGAACTGCTGTGGGGTAGGTGCAGGATCAAATTACGGGTGTTCCCGGGATGGAAAACCTGCAGGAAGCATTTTGAGCGTATAGAAAAGTAGACTGATCAATGATGCCTTCAATGCGTTGTGATGACCGATGAACTTCTTGTATTTCTCCCCCCAACTCCTTCAAATGCTAAAGAAGCACTAAAAAGGTCGAATCCACATTCCAGTTTGATCAAGATACTTCCACTTTGAATTCTTGGAGATACTGTGCAATATGGCGACGTATCTCGGATAAATCGAAGAATCTGACATTGTATGTCTGAAGGATGTCATTCCCAGATTTACATTGGCATATTTCTTCATCTCGTTGAGATCGGGAAAAAGAGAAATTGGAAGTCGTTTCACCCTGGTGCACTCGGAATTTAGAATCCACTGAAAAGCGACCGTTCATTCGGCTACATTGATTGCCAGTACAGGAAAAGATTGTTAAGAATTTATCTCCGGAATAAACTGACCATTCAACATTCTGGCTAGAGTTTAAGTGACACGTAAGATTGACCAGTTGATTGATTGTAGTTACATTTACAATGTTGCCATGTTCCATCGCACAAAACGCACTAGGTGACACCAGAAGTATCATGAGGTGAAAGAATACATTGGCCATGCTTTACGGGTGTTAGTTTTGCTTGGTCTATCACCGAGTTCTAGAGACTTTCCTCAGTAGTAGTCAGCATTGGCTATCACAAAATATCGCACAATTACTGTGACTTTTGTTATACCTCCAATAGCTCCAGCCAATGAGCCATCACAGGAACAGTTTATTCGTTATTTTCAGGTGGTTATGTCAAGACGGTATACATTAATGTATACAAGGGTAAAATAAGACCCGTGGTTTGTTGTTGTTGTAAATACTGTGCGTGCTATTCTTTAAGATTGTACTGTTCACAAATCAACGTCGATGTAGTCACTGCCTTGATTTACCGGGGAACTCAGATGCACATGTTTCAACTATCAAATAAATCCAAGTCCAAGTCATTTCGAGATTAGCTATAATTGGCCATTAGATATAATAGATGAGCTAATTAAGTAGCCTCAAAAACAAAGAACAATGAATCCATTTATCATGGCAGTGATACCGAGAGCTGGGTTAATAGTTTCACGAATATGACAGACCCTCTAAATTTCTTCAGCAGGATCTAGGGACGTATTGTGCGCCACTAACAAGATGTGTGGAAAAGGTTATTTTTATAATATATTTCACTTTTTATAAAATACTTTTTGTTTGTGACGGTAAGCCATTGGCTTTGAACCATTTTTATTCCACGATCGATGTCCACTGAGACATTCGTGGATATTTTATACTTTAGCAGCAACAGCCATGTGTTTAAAAGAAAAAAGAAGACTTTTTCGGGAACAATTATGAAGACAACTGAGGAAAACTGAAGACACTTGCAGTCAATTCACATTATTTATGATCCAAAATAATGGAAATACCGAATTTTCAAAGAAAAAAGAGTATAGGGGTAGAGTTTCAAACCATTCTGCATTAGACTGTCAAGGAGCAACGAATACACTAACGTCAAGACCAGTCGGGATATTGAAAAAGAGTAAAACTATACTATCACCTAGATCACGGGTGGCCAACCTGTTAAAGCTCGCGGGCCACAGCTAACGATTTGCATAACTTGGCGGGCCATAGGTAGTCTTCTCCCCCACCCCCCCAAAAAAAAAAGTCATGCAATACGTGTACACACCTGCAATTTTGCAAAAACAAACAAGCAAACAACAAAATCAGTGAAAAAAAACGGCAGGAGAAAAGGGCTGCAAGTTTCAAGACAAGTATGGCATTTCAAATATATTTCTCATTCACAACATTAATTTGTATAATTATGTACAAAATGAAATTAACACGGCGAGTGATGTTAATGCCGGGGGGGGGGGGGGGGGATACTCAGATTTGGCCTAGACGGGGGTGTGCCGCTCAAGCCTCGAAACCCCTACCCATTATTTAGGGTAATTTTTCTCGAAAAAAAACCTATTTTCCACAATTTTCGGGTGTTTTTCGGGTGTTTGCATGGCAATTTTTTTAAAGAAACGGACCCATTTTTAATGGTATTTGTGTTAGTAGGACCCATGTTTAGCGATTTTGTGTGTGACAAAGTCACCCATTAGAGCGGACACCACCATATGTGATATGTGAATACCCCCCCCCCCCCTCCCCCCGGGTAGTTAAAGGGATAGTTGAGTTCTGTTGCAGAGGGCGCTACACAAAATAATTTTTCTGTGAGATAATGAAAAACTGAGTGTCAAATTTGAAATAACATAATATTTAAATGACAAAATCATCTTTGTTTGATCAAAATCGGTTCAGAGACGGCTGAAATATAACAATTTCTAATACTTGTGTACCACCACAAATATTAGATATTTTGAAAAATTTGAAAAAAACGTTGAAAAAAACGAAATAACGCCTTTTACGTCGTATTTCAGCCAATGCCGATGTTGGCGTTTTTGTTGGCATTTTCGTGTTGCTTATATTACCCACAATTAGCCGGCTCATGTATTGTTATTTTTAATTAAATAATTAATTAACGGTCACCGTGTTTTTTGGTAAGTGGAGCTGAATTGGTATGATCGTATTGGCTAAATTTCACACATTTTGGGGTCTAAAATTACCTGCATAGCAATTTTAGGTTCTAAAAGGGCACTATAAATGTCATAGATAAGATGCGCTTTGAAGACAATTGCGGTCTGAAAACAGAACACAACTATCCCTTTATTAATGTAATGTAATGAGAGGAAATTTTTGGAGTTTTGTATCAACCACGTAACGATTCAATATTTTGTGAATGATGGGAACAAATTATAGAAATAAAGCTGTTTGTAAATGTTTTACCCTATTCCATCGCTGCTATGCGGGCCGCATTTCATTTATGAGCTATTTTTATTATCACTTCTTGAATGCTCCGCGGGCCGCGTCAGAAAAGCTCGCGGGCCGCATGCGGCCCGCGGGCCGCGGGTTGGCCACCCGTGACCTAGATCTTTGAACAGACTGAAAATTGAGAAGCGATAAGTTGAAGGCTACGACTCTTCGGGTGACCGTGGAGACGTCTTTTCAAGCGCCACAGAGATATATATTTGCGAGCAGTCACCTCAGTATGTGACCATTAAAAGGACAATCCAGCCTTTGTTTTAAGTTCGTTTATATGGAAGCAGAACACAAATCCGAAAAACGGAATGGCGAAAGTTTGAAATGTATATGACCAATAGTAAGAGAGTTGCGATTATCAATAAATTTGAGGTCATTAAAATAATGTATGCGAAATTCATATTTGCAAATTGGTCAGTGGATTGTGACGTACTGGACGACTCTCCCGTTCGTCGTGTACAAAAATAGCATTAATTCTTTTTTTCTCCTAAGTGCTGTTTCGATGCGCCCGATTCACCAATTTCACTCGGAAGTATAATGTACCGTACTATGATAAAGTCACAGTTAAAACTGTACTTAGATTATAATCCATAAGCCAGCTTATGAATAGCTCACGGTAGTAAACCGTGTACTCTCATAACCTCACAGGCACTACAAGTTCGAGATAAGAAGCGAATAAAGAAGGTAGATAGATGATCACTAAGACTGCACATGATAGGTACATGTATGTGACAAAACTCACTCTCTGATGAAGTAGCGGTGGTTCCGTTTACTTGAAGATGTTATGAGAGTACTTGGTTTTCTATACTGTGAGTTATTCATAAGCTGGTTTAGGGATAATAATTTAGGTACAGTTAAAACTGCTTGAGACTTTTTCATTGTACGGTACAGTTTACTACCGTGTGAAATTGCATATTGCTCCGATTGTCTCATTTTCGCTCGCGTGAACATTGCCAGCACAAAACACTGACCTCTACCTCCTGGACGGATCATCGCCCATTCCCATTCACTATACGTTACGTACTAAAAGGCTGTATTGTCTGACCGTTCATGAATATTCATGTTTTTGCTAAACTCGGCAAAATGTTTGCTTTTACTAAATGGAAAAATTACGGTGGGGGGTTGGATGAAATGGACATAATGAACATAGCAGAAGTGATAATTAATAATTCATGCTTCTTATCCTTCGTGTGCTTGACCTATAATCTTACAATCACTTGGCAGACTGAGTCCAAAGTTCGACTTGTTTCACATGTGTATTATAGGCAATGGCGAGCTTGCAACCTATTTTGAAAAATTACGGTGGGTGAACTTTCAAAAGTCAATGAGACATGAGGGCTCCAATGAAAGAGCTAGTGATAACGTACGTCGGGGTGGATGTGCTTTTCGTTTAAACAAAAAATTAATTTGTAACGATTAAAAAAAAAAACGTCCATAGGCTAACATGTATGGCTGCTGACTCTGACGATAGGGGCGTTGTGAAATGAGACTAAACGGAGCTATATGGTGAATCGGGTGTCTCTGTTGGGACACTGCTCAAAATATCTTATGGATATCATATTCCTTTAGGTCCTCTAAAAAAAGAAGACACTCTTAAGTCAACCGTTTTTTTAAATACAAATTTTTACCATTACTTTCGCCGAAATTCTGTAAAAACGCCCGAGTTTTATTTTCTTTTAAATGGCAACTTCATAATTAGGTGTAATTGGCTACAAAATATTTCAGTTGACTTATATGGGGCATATAATTGGATTATTGTATGTATAGGGGACGGAGTCCGCAGACATTCAATAAGGAGATTTTACCAAATTTGTTTACGCTTTACCGCCCCTCCATACAATAGAACCCCATCAAAAGTTTGCGAGAGTATACAAGACATGGTAAGTAGTAGATGAGAAATGGCAGATTTCTCTGTATCAAGATCTTTCCTTCCATTTGTACTGAGGATGACCGTGGCGTACTCTGGTGTCGTTTGGGTTTGTTCATCGTCCGATGTTCTAGGAATGGTGGAAATTTCATGTGACCTTCTAGCTCTACACCCCAACCAGACTCCACACACTGCAATTATAGTGGTGTTTACCCACAGAACAAACAATATTACTATTAATACAAAGATCAAATCATACATTATGGGCACTAAGAGTGGGTGTTTGATCTTCAGAATTCAATTAATTGTTGTCTCCGGAAATTCTTGAGAATTACGGTGAACCCAATCATACATTATTTTGTTGGTCTGGTTGTCATCTCCTTTGGTTCGGCACGCCACCACTTTCCAGACATCTTGTTCAGATAAGTATACCCCTTATCAGCAGAGACTGTCCTCCCTCTTGAACCCATGAACGATTCTTAAAATCTTCTTTTCTGCCATCTGAACTGTAGAAACGTCAGTGATCGACATCCGATTCATCGTCGCATTCGATAATGATGTAATTTCCTTTAACAATGTATTGCGCTTTTATGATATTTGGGTATGTGCAAGATCGCGTTATATCAATATACGGAAAATATGCGTTGCAGGAAGTGTGAAAGTTGTTGAAATCGTCAAAGCAGATAAAGCTGTGATACTAGGAAATAACCACCGGAAATAATCAGGAAAATTTAGTCCAATTCAATCCAATGTCAAATTGACATCGAGCTCACCCGAGTTTATTTCACATGATAATGTCATACTGCTGACTACATTTTCTGAATAATGATTGAACCAATAATAGCATCACTCCATATAGTCACTTATGAGCTCGAAGAAGAAGAATGATGAGATTATGTGCACCAAGAGAGGGCGGGCGCATTATTTCGTGATAAACTGTAACCAAAACGGGAAGGCGAGAAAAGATGTTTCCCTAAGGTTTGACAATTCATGTAGAATAAACGAACCGTCATTTCGTGTTAGACAGGCCCAGTCCGCACTTATGATGACGTAAAAATCGACATGCATCTTTTACATTGGAGAGTTTGTTTGACGAGCATAGTCTGCGAGCCTACCCGTCATTAGTCAAACAATCAAGACCATCACATTTTATTTTGATATCTTTAAGTTACCTATTATCCAATCTACAAGAGCAGAGATCGGGGGGGGGGGGGGGGGCACGTCCCCACAGAAAACGTTCAAGAGAATCGCACACCCCCGTGGAAACCTGAGAAAATTAAGAAAAAAATACAGAAGTACAACGGCAAATAAATTAAGTAATGCAACAGGTTTAATATCATCATTATAGGCTGTAATAATCCAGAATGCATAAAGACATGGTTGGTAGTAAATGAGTAAGGCCTAAATTAAAAACTTGTTGTATTGCCCTTTGCGACCGACCCAAAAATCTGAAAATCTACAGTCGGCATTTTTTTTTTTTTTTTTTTTTAAACCGTTTTCAGATATTTTTTTATTGATGAATACAAAAATATGTATTTTGTTTGTTTAAATGGGATATAAATACATAAAATCAAATTATTCCAAAATTCTCACTCGTGCAAACCATGGATAATTATGAGGTGAAAAAGATATCAATGGAATGATGATGCTGAAACACATGTATTAAAGCATTAAAAACCGAGAAATATAAGCGCTATAAGAGGGCGGGAAAAAAACAACAAAAACATTCAAATCTGAAAAATATCGGCCAAAAGAGGCGACAAAAAAAAAGTTAAACAAAAACCGACCGACCGACCCATGTTTTGGCACCCAAAGGGCAATACACCAAGTTTTTATTTCAGGCCTAATGGTAGATTCGTCTGTATCAAGAACGTTCCTTCCATAAGTTCCATTCGTACTTAGGATGACCCTGGCGTACTCTGGTGTCGTTTGGGTTTGTTCATCGTCTGATGTTCTAGGTATGGTGGATACTTCATGTGACCTTCTGAGTCTATACCCCAACCAGACTCCACACACTGCATTGGTGATTAGCCACAGAACAAGAGAAAATAATGTCAAAACAAAGTAAGTATTATGGGCTTTAGCAGTAGGTGTTCGATCTTCAGAATTCGAATTGTTGATGTCTCCAGAACTTTTCAAGATTACGGTGAAACCAATGGTACCTTTGTTGGTCTGGTTGTCATCTCCTTTTGTTCGACACACCACCAGTTTCCCGACATCTCGTTCAGATATATCCCGTATCAGCAGTGATCGTCCTCCCTCTCGAATCCATGAACGATCCTCAATATTTTCTTGTCTTCCATCTGGACTGTAGAAACGCCAGTATACGACATCCGATTCATCGTCGCATTCGACAATGATGTCATTTCCTACAACAATGTATTGCGCTTTTATGATATTTGGGTAGGTGCAAGATAGCGTTATATCAACATCTGGGAAATATGCATTGCATGAAGCGTTACGAACGATGTTGAAATCATTAAAGTGGAGAGTTTTAGATATGATACTTTGAAATAACCCGGGGGCATCATCAGGAGTATTTAGTCCAATTCCTTCAAATGTCAAAATTACACCGAGTTCACCCGAGTTAACCTCACATGATAATGTCATGCTGCCGAATCCATTTTCATCACTACGTGGGGATGTAACAGTGCAATTGGAGGATAGTTTATTTATGTCAATCGGTTTCACCCTGAATGTTCGCATGAGATCATTCCCTAAACTGCATTTAAAATTTAGCTCCACTTGAAAGGATGGTGTTAGTGTAAGTACTGAGGCATCCTTACTTCGCGTTGCCTGAAAATTGAAATGAGTATAAACATCGTCACCAAATCTCGATCCAGTATAGGTAGGTGGGCACTGACCATTCTGACTATACTCGCAGGTGAAGATATCAGGGAAGTAGTCTCCATATAAATTATAAAGCCAAGTTACATTTTCAGCCGAGTTTAAATAACACTTCAGATTTACTTGCTGGCCAATCAACGCATATTTTTCAATTATTCTGCCTTGTCCTTCTGCATACAACCAAGACTGGATCCCTATTAATAGGCCTAAAAACAACCGAAATGAGATTTTAGCCATGATTCTCAGATCTAATATACTTGATTCACAGTCAGGATATAATGAAGATGATGTAACATGAGTCAGATGAAACTACAGTATCTCTACAGCTATATTGCACCTCTGTGAATGATGAATTAACCAATGTAGCACAACTCCATATAGTCACTGATGAGATTATTTGCACCAAGAGAGGGCGGGTGCACGCTTTCTTGACTTGACTCAATTTATAAGATCCGTTTGTATTGGTAATCACAACGGGAAGGCGGGAGAAGGTGTTTCCTAAAAGTTTGAAGAGTAGATCAAACCAACCGTCAGTAACGCTTTTTTCTACGACGAGCCGCACTATGATCTGATGATGACGTAAAGATCGACTTATATCTTGAGTAATGGAGGGTTTAGAGACCAGCATAGTGTACAAGCCTATCCCGCATTAGTCACACAATCAAGACCATGAGTTAGATTTTGATCCCTTTAAGTTTATACTTAGTATCCAATCTACAAGATCGGAGAAGGGGGGGGGGGGGCGCATCACTACCGATAATCCTTTTTTGTTTGTTTAATCGCCCATCCTGGTGGAAATTTGAGAAAATAAAAATAAAAAGTATAAATAAGTACTACAGAAAATAAGTAAAGACAGGCAAGAGCATTATTATCATCAGTATGAGCTATATTTTAGAATGTATGAAAGACATGGTAAGTACATGTAGTAGATTAAAAAAATGTCGAATTGCTCTGTATCAAGATCGCTTCTTCCACTGATACTGAGGATGACCGTGGCGTACTCTGGTGTCGTTTGGGTTTGTTCATCGTCCGATGTTCTAGGAATGGTGGATACTTCATGTGACCTTCTGGATCTACACCCCAACCAAACTCCACACACTGCAGTGGTGGTTAGCCACATGGTGAGAAATAACAACGTTAAAACAAGTAAGCATTATAAACGCCAGTAGTGGGTGCTTGATCTTCAGAACTTGATTTATTGTTATATTCCGTAATTTTCGAGATCACATGGAACCCAATCGTACGTGTGTTAATCAGGTTGTCATCTCCTTTGGTTCGACACACCACCACTTTCCCGACATCTCGTTCAGATATATCCCGTATCAGCAGTGATCGTCCTCCCTCTCGAATCCATGAACGATTCTCAATATTTTCTTCTCTTCCATCTGAACTGTAGAAACGCCAGTGATCGACATCCCGAATCATCGTCGCATTCGACAATGATATCATTTCCTTCAACAATGTACTGCGCTTTTATGATATTTGGGTAGGTGCAAGATTGCGTTATATCAATATCTGGAAAATATGCCTTGCAGGTAGCGTTAAAAACATTGTTGAAATCGTCAAAGTAGAGAGTTTTAGCTTTGATACTTTGAGACGACCCGGCGGAATCATCATACCATTTAGTCCAATTCCTTCCAATGTCAAATTGACATCGAGTTCACCGATTGTTACTTCACATGATAATGTCATACCACCGACTTCATTTGTATCATTACTGGGTAATGTAACAATGCAGTTGGGTACGATATTAGATGGGTCGATTGATTTTACCAAATATTCCTGCGGACTGACATTCCCCACTATACACATAAATTCATGCTCCTCTTCACCAGATGGTGTTAATGAAAGAATGGAACTGTCATTTGTTTGGGTCGCTTTAATATAATCAAATTTATGAGAAACAATGACGGCCACACTAGTATCAGCAC
>JAVYIG010005960.1:0-126864 GCA_035222895.1 Strongylocentrotus droebachiensis | reverse complement strand
CTTCCCATGCCCTGTGTATGAGTTTAACAGTTCCCCATTGAGCTACATGTACACCACATGCGCAAAAATCCATTCATGAGGCAGCTTACATTCATAAGCAACAGCTCATCGCATGTGCATAAATCTCTTCTCGCAACTTGCACACACTCGCACTTGCAACAAATAACATCAACTGATAGATAAACATGTAAAGAATCCATCACAATATTTCACAAATTATACAAAATCAGTCAAAAGTACCAAATTAAAGATGAAGTTGAGTTCTGGTCATGCGATTGCATTGTGAAAGAAACGGTGTGGAATCGACCAGAAAGGTTGATTATCTATAAGAATTTATGTGTATAGCAAGGTTCTGGAATCATCAAAATGATCAGAAATTTGGCCAAGTCTTGGTAAAGTTACAAACACTGTACACAGAAAGATGTATATGGGACTACACTAACACGTGGCGCAAAAATCCGTCCCTGGATTTTTACGATGTTACATGACATATTTAGAATATGAAGGCATTTGAAGAGCAATGCTTTTCAGGGAACATGTCTCATCTGATGTCTTCCACACTTGCATAATAAGAATGGTAACGCTCACAACTTATTGTTCACCTCTTCCCAGAACTCAACCTTCTCTTTAAGAATACATATGCTAGGGCTGCTAAAACTTGAATTAACAGCATAGAATAGTCTGGAAAAATGATACATGTAGGCTTTCGTAAACCATGCTCGAACGATCTTGGTATCAAAGCAAGGGGAATGAGGTAAATAAGGCCATGATGTCATTTATGAACTGCATTGTGAGACGGGCTTTCAGTGAGAGTGAATTGGGTAGAAAGAACTTCATAATGATCCGATAACATAACGATATCATATCATACCGATAGCGAATCTTTGTCAGCTGCTATGGTACCATCGGACAGATGTGCGCATGCGTCGCTGAATGAGACATGACGTGGCGCGATCGATTTATGGCTAAGCAAAAAAAAAAAAAACGTAGTGAGGACAGTACAACCTCACCTTTCTAAACCTCTGTAGAAGTAAGGGGTTCTGTACTTCTGTTTGTATGTATCATCAAATGTTGCCATGGTCAGATGATAGTAATACTAACAATAACAATGTAGTGCAGCTACAATGTAGCCTACCATTATGACTACTCTACTGCACTTGATACAAGGTATCATATTATTACCATGGCTGTAACTGAGACGCCATGATAAGGTGCCAAAGTATTCAACAAATTTCTTCTTACCCATTTACTTCACCTGGGTGGGGAGTGGCAAATCTTAAGTTTGACATGGATGTGTGGTATTCCGCCATGCATCCTGTGGCCACATTTGCTCTGAACTTTGATCTACATGTACATGTATTAGAGATACCACTTGGGTTATGACTTCTGAATTCATGTGTCCATGTACATAGTTTTGACACGTGTACCTCTACAGTGTTCTTGAGGTTGAGAATTTGAAATTGATGAAATTCAATTTGAGACAGCATTTTCACATACCTGTACTTTACATTTGATGAACTCTATCCTAGGCCTGTAAGTGTAACCGATCATCGAATCGGGGGCCGATCTTGAGCCGATCAGGTGAGATCGGATAATAATTTCTGATCGCCGATCAATAAAAATGATCGGGAAAAAAATTGGAAAAAAAAACGCCATCTTGGATTATAATAATCCAAGAATTTTTTTCTTCACAGGTGCAAGGGTGTCGCCTCCAATCTTCCGATCCGTCAAAGCCCCAACTTACAGAGTTACTCTATCCTGGTAATCATTGTTCAGTTTTTGTTGGTTAATACCTGTACATGTACAGTTTACATGTACATGTACATGTATATTCAAATAAAGACGTTCCTATTTTTTCTGATAAATTTTTTCCATCCAGTTTCTTTCTAAAAACTCTCATAGTAATTTATTGACAGATAGATAATACCCCCAAATATAAATGTATTTCCATCAAATGTAATATCAGAGGTCGATCATCGCACATGCCAGACATACAGGGGCCCCCACGTGTGGCATTTCTGCGTGTGGTGAAGTCTGAATGAAGAGCCATCCACTATTCAGCTGTTCCACTGTCTGCCATGCCAGTGTGTGTTGAACTCATTAGCAACGACAGATAAACATTCCAGCCTATTAACGCTACCTGATTGGGCCAAGATAAGCATGTTCTCAGGGATGTACATGGAACACATCCCATGTCAAAAAATAGAAAAAGGATGGTGATGAAAGTTATTGTTAAAGGACTGTGCAGGAAATTACAGTGTACACATGTACCAATCACCTGATTTATTTTAAATCAGCCCCAAAACACTTCATTATACAGCGTAAGAAAATAAAACATAAAACTATTAAATTCATGATAAAACTCATAGAATAGAAAATTTATGGAGCCAAGTCTGACTTGAGTTCTGTGCGTTCCCTTTTCTAAGAGAGCTTGCGCTTGTAATTGTACAGTGTACAGTGTAAATGTTGGTCTTATTTTATCTATGAAACAATATGAAACAGAACATGAACTTTCATCTTTTGTTGTTTGATTTAAATATATAGAAACCAGGATAAGCACACATCAATGTGTGTCCCTTGTTTAAGTGAGTATTTACAGTTGATACACAGTACGTACAGTTTTGTACAGGTATTTGTTACTATTGTAAAGACTGCATAAAGTTACAATGTGAATCTAGAGGTCTGGTATTGCAGACTAGCCATGTATTGGGAGGATGATGGATCTGTCTAGTGGCCCAGTCATTAAGGAAAAAGCCTGTATGATCAAGTCTAAGCATGTGGCCTAAGCCACCTGGATGACTCTACACCTTCCAGTCATGGTACATGAGTCTCATACTCTGCCCGTTATTATCAGCACTTGACGACTAACCTGTAAACATATACTTGGGACTACACATAAACAAATGATACCCTTTGGTCTTTTACACTACTGTACAGTACATGTATTAAATGGCAATATGTTATTTTTGTAATGTACCATATTACATCTTTGTGAAGTGCCTCAATACAAATGATTCTATTCACTTGTTGTGAATAATTGTATTTCAATATTGAGAATGCAAAAAATATGTTATGCGTTGTTGTACACTGTAGGTAGGGCAAGCCATCAATTTCAATTTCAATTTCAATTTATTCATGTTTCCAACAAAACATTACAAAACAATTATATGCATTTAAAACAAATGTAAGTAATTGTTGGAAACAGAGGGGTCCACTAAAATGCATTAATTCTGACTTTTGAAATACAATCATTTGTAACAGGTGAATGAAATAATTCGTAACAGAGGCTGTTACATGCAACACTGACTATGACTAGGGTTTGTACCTTCAAACTACTGTACATGTAGCACAACCTTATAAAAACCCGGAGCAAAATAATGCAAAATTGCAAAATTTGAATTGTGGTGATTTTCTCCGTTCAGTTCATTCGTGGGTGGCCCTATTGTGTGTTCAAAGATCACCTCTTTTCTTTAGAAGTCAGTTCCATTCTTTAAATTATTTTCATTTCTCTACCAATTGTGCCCAAGTGTGACGTCATTCTGACCAAGTTGTCAAGGATGCTGGTTCCAAACAATTTTGAGCTTAACAATAGCGTGGTGATTACACCAGCCCCAAACACTGAATTCGCCCTGCTCCAGCCCGTTGCTTGAATGGTTTTGCGGTGAACCTCATGTGCAGGCTCTGTCGTTTAGAACCAGTATTAAACCTGGACGATGAGCGAATATGACGTTAGCACTATGATTGTGGATATTACAGGTGGTGAGAAATAAAAATTGAAAGAAAAGAACAAAAGAAATATTTCATAGAAATCGACAAGGAACTGAATTGTGTACAATGCACAGGGAATCTCCCATTTGTACATGTTATGTACACATGTACATAAAATCATAAATGGAATACAACAATGCAGAAAGGTGAAATGTATTGCATCTGACATGTCTAGAATTACAGTATGACAGAATCAGTATTTTGTTTCCTTCTTTATACCACATCTTTAACCACAGATAAGTCGGGAGTTTGCTGTTTCATTCTTCCTTTAAAACTGATTGGAGCTGGGACCACATCCCCCATGTACTGTTTAAAGTCCCTATCCTGAAACTTGAATGTGCAATACCACATTGTAAAGTTGACTGGGTGTACATTAAGGCTGTGCACAACAGTGTAAAGAGGTACCCGAGTACACAAGCGAATATTCGGACGCCATGTTTTTTTATAATTTTTTTGATTTTTTTTTTTTTTTTTTGATTTTTTTGATTTTTTGATTTTTTGATTTTTTTGATTTTTTTTCTTCTTTTTTGCCACTACCATACCACTCGGCAGTTTCCCAGGTCCCTCGCCCAAAACGCATGCAATTTTACTTTGAGTTGCAGTTGAAGGCGCCGATTTAATATTAAGAATAATAACAGTAAACAATGCTGTTTTAAAAACCAAAGATGGCAGAATAATCCATTTTCCTCCAAGTCCAAACAGAAATCTGGACATTTGGTCCCAGTTTCTGAAAGGTGAGTTTGACAGTGCTTGAGTTGGGAAACATTTTTTTTTTTGCGGCCGAATATTCGGGTATGAGAAATCGTACCCGAGTACTTGTCAACCGTGCGGGTAATGATACTTTCTAAAGAACTACTGTACATGTAGTACTTACTAATCATGATTTTTCAACTTCACAGTTTATTTTCTAGTTTATACACGAAAGTACAATGTACATGTAGGAAGGGCGATTATGATATTGATAATGAAATTAATGATGATAATACGAATATGATAATTTGATAATGATGATGATGATTTTACGATAATGATACTATTAATAATAACAATAATAATAATAAACATGATGATAAATTGATAATTCTAATTACATGTACAGTACCTCTTGCAACAACAGAAACATTATTTATACATGTAAACAGGGGCCCAAAGTTAACAGCACCACAACACTTTGCTTGGTACCCCTCCCCCCCCTAGAAATAAAAAGTTACAGAATATACCTGTACTGATAATGACGCTTCCCTGTACATGTACAGTGTACTGTACATCTGTTAAGTACTTCTGGCAGTTTGTACATTGTAAGTAGGCCCATTGTATACTCATTAATTAAAATAGACTATTTTTACTTAAAGTTTTGAAACCACCTCCAGTAAAATGTATAAACAATGACAGACCAATGTCTGAATCAAAATGGAAGCGAAAGCTCTTTATAGCTCTAGGTGAGCGCTTTGTATTCTTTCAATTGATGAGAAACTTTGGAGATTTTGAAGGACTACTCAGTAGTTGGAGGCTATTGTTCAGGTGTATCTTCTTTTTAAACACTTTTAATACAGGTTTCCAAGGTTTTGTTTGCCAGGTAATACGTTTGCTAACAGTTTACAATGAAGATTGGCTGTGAAGTAGCACTTCAGGAGAGAGAGAGAGAGAGAGAGAGAGAGAGAGCTAAATATTTCAGAAAAAAAAAGAAAGAAAAATCATCACTCCAGATATGTACATGTATAAGCCAAACCACCTTTGTACAGTACGTATGTTGTATATCAATGGTGCTCACAGCTCAAGGCTTAATACCGGTATGTGTGTTTACGTCCACCTGCTCTGGGGTTGAGAGTGGCAAATGTAGATAAATGTCTTGCCAACGGATATTTGCCCCAGACTGGGATTTGAATCCCCAACCTCCTGACTTCAAAGCTCAAGTCAAGTCATGCTTTATGAAAGTTGTATAGGCCCTACAGATTTACACAGTGTACAGTGTAGGCCCACACTGCAGTGCAAACATTGAGGAGTAACATGTACTGTAACTGTACATGAATGTGTGTAGCTGTGCATAATATGTACAACCACATACGGTACTGTACTACATAATTGTTGACACATGTGCAATGTATATCAGAATCGTACAGACAAGGACTAGTGCCTTTCAACCTCGGGTACCCCTCTTTAAAATTGCTACGAAAGAAAACAAAATCAGTGAAATTTCTATGACAGACAGACACTCAAACAGATGGGCTATTCCTGAAGTGACCTTGAGTACTTCTGTATTTTGATCATCCATAATCAACCATCAAAATGATGGAGGGACCTGATGACACAGGCTCTGTTCATACTGTCCAAAGATAATCCTTCTCAGAATAGATGATGATTGTGAATATTACTTCTCTGTTCATACCGTCCAAAGATACATGTACATGTATACAGTCAAACCTGTCTATAGCAACCAAGGGAAACACAAAAAGTGGTCTTTGTAGACACGTGGTCTTTGAAGATGGGTTCCTTTATTAAAATGAGAAACCATTTTCAAGGAAAACAAAAATGTGGTCTTTGTAGACAGGTCGTCACTAAATCAGATTTGACTGTATTCCTTTCTCTAAGATCAAATTATGTACAGTACAGTGAAACTTATCTATTAAAGGTACAAAACTGTGGCCACTGTAGACAGGTGGCTTTTACAGACAGGTTATTCAACATGTGTTTCCTTCTAGGGGGAGGAAATACTGGTGACCACTATAGCGAGGTGGCCTTTATATAGAGGTGGCCGCTATGAAAAGACTCTTCACAAAGATTACATGTATGTAAGGTGCGAACAGTACCACATTAATGACCACTGCTGATGATGTTGACATGTATCAAAAGTTCACACCAGTGTGAAGGTCATGGAAAGATATTTTGATGTGACATGGGAAGGCCAAAGAAGGGGACATTTTTATAAACAAAACTATTTCTGCTTCCTGCATGTATAGCCTACAATGTGCATGTACATGTATGTACTTTGCAACAACATGCAAATGTACATGTAGGCCTACTACACATGGAGCAAACCTGTAGTTCCAAAATATTCCAACTGGAATGTCGGAAGAGGACAGGTGGGGTGGGGGGGGGGGGGTCTAAATTGAGATTATTACTTTCAATGCGTGAACCCCTTGATTTTGATTTTCAAATTTTAATATACATGGTGTACATTATGTGAACATTTGGTGTTAGGATTTTGAGTGCCCATACAGTGCTACATAAACATGTACATGTTCAGTATTTTGTCAAGACGTGGATACAACTTCAAAACATCTTTATAAATCATACCCGTTCTTCTCAAGTGCAGTTCTTCTTACCCAAATCAAGATTATCATAACTGACAAATTCCCTGGTACATGTACAGTACATGTATAATTTATGACAGAACATATTGTGTACACTGTACATTGACCTGGGTCGCACTGAATGCTATCATTTATCATGTACACTGAAGGCCCTACATGTATTCTACATACTGATAGATTTCAGACCTTGGACTTTAAATTTGATACATTTTACATGTTGTGTGTTGAACTCTGTAACTGTAAGGGATGGGTAGGAGGAAAGGAGCTTCTAAAAGAGGGGGCACTATAATCTTAAAATGTGTTGACACTGACAGCCCTGAACCCCCCCCCCCCCCCCCCCCCCCCTCAGACACACATGTAGGGTTTGGGTGCCTTTCAGTTTGTAATACCCCAAAATGCTCTGACACTTTTCAAGACAGCAAAAGACAGAAAGGAAAATAAAGATATGTTGGACTTGCATGCTAAAGATTCATGTACAGTATTATACCACTTGAAGGTTTCGCATGCCAGTAATAATTTCCCCAATTTCAAAATAAATATCAAATGACAGAACTTTGCTTCCATTTAATATCAATAGTCTTTTATTAGTATTACTGTCAGCAATTGGTACCTGCAAAATTATTTAAGAGCATTATAAACTGACATTGATCTTGAAATGAATACCTGCATCAGAAGTTCAAGTTACTACAGTACTGTCTATGTGTGTGTAATTGAAGTGCTTTAAGAGTCATGGGTAATATGACCAATTGCAATAACAAGTACTTTTCTCTGATTGTCTGAAGTACTTTACTATTAATACATCATTAAATGCACTTAAAGAGAAGGTTGAGTTCTGGGAAGAGGTAAAAAATAGTTTGTGAGCGTAATCATTCTTATTATGCAAGTGTGGAAGAACATCAGATAAGACATGTTCCCTGAAAAGCATGGCTCTTCAAATGCCTTCATATTCTAAATATGTTATGTTCATCGTAAAACTCGGGGGGGGGGGGGGGGGGGGGGGTAGATTTTTTACGCCACGTGTTCGTGTAGTCCCATATACATCTTTCTGTGTACAGTGTTTGTAACTCTACCAAGACTTGGCCAAATTTCTTATCATTTTGATGATTCCAGAACCTTGCAATACACACAAATTCTTATATGCTAGATGATCAACCTTTTCTGGTCGATTCCACACCGTTTCTTTCACAATGCAATCACATGACCAGAACTCAACTTCATCTTTAAGAGTCATATTATGACCAATTGCAATAACAAGTACTTTTCTCTGATTGTCTGAAGTACTTACTAATACATCATTAAATGCACTTAATACAAATAATGTAGGAATCAAGTTTTGATAGCTTTACTCGTATCCTGGAATAGAGGATACATGTACTGTACATTTGAATTAGTAATTGACATTTCATGAAAAATACACTCCAAAGCAAAACAAAACAAGCAAAACAAAAATCACAACCCCAAACCTAAACAAAACAAAAATCACAACCCCAAACCTAAACAAAACAAAATTATTAAAACATACATGTAATTTAATAGAGCTCTGTTCACAGTTTTAATATATTCTTGTATATATTTACAGTGTACCCTACCCATTTTCAAGTTTAGACAGCCACTTTGTTTTGGTCATGAATACTATACAGTACAAGTGCACACAAAAGTTGTTGCACTGTTTTTGTTCTTTTAATACCTGTACATTCCCGCATGTACATGTAGTAATATACATGTAAGCACATTTATAATTTTACATGTAGGAAAAAATAGAAAAAGAAAAAAATTCTGTGATCATGATCTAAATTTCTTTTTCCTTTTGTTTTGTTTTGTTTGCATAAAAGCGACGTAAAATTACACAATGCAGATTTTAGTTTCTATATCAACAAGGCAAACAAACATATGCCTACAACTCTTTAGATCCTGTTCTAAATATAAAATTATCATCACATGTGCTTCCTTATTATTTTCTAATCTTGTAGTGGTAACCACTCGGGCCCTTTGAATACTTTTAGGACATGTACACTGTACATGTGCAAGTTACAGCATACTAATCACAGGGCAGCGACAAGTCTGCGTGGGCATTGAGCACTACTCACTACTCACCAAAAATAGCAATGAGCAAACACCCTTTTTTTTAAAATAGGTTTTCCACTAGTGAAAATGGCCGTCCAAAAATCTATGATTTGTCAAAATAGTGTTTGGGATGTTGAAATGGGTCTCTACATGTCCCATCACTCTGCCTCTCTGATTTATGAGATAAAATGCAGAGGTAATTTCCTAAAAATGTAGACAATTACTTCGCTTCGGTCCATAGGGTATAGGCCTTTCTTTGTGTACATCTACATGTAGACCTACTCTAACTCTGGACATTGTGTATAGACCCAGTGAGACCCCAGTAGGAACTGAAACTGAAAATGGTCTCTTGTTATCGCGCTGATCTCGTCATATCCTGCGCTATATGATTTCCTCATCGTCCTTCGTAAAGGACGTTGATTGCCAAGATGGATCACTTTCCCTATTGTGTTGATAGAATGAGGAATTCCTGTCCATCATTTGTCAGAGGTTCAAGTGGACTTTACACGTTTTATTGTTCACATGAACAACATGCATTTGTATACCGACATTTGAACAATGTTTCATTAGCGCTACATGTACATGTACATGTACATACAGACCGTACATTATATAATCATGATTACATGTACATACACGGGGGCTGAGAGCAAGAAGAGAAAAAGTTTACCAAAGGAGTTGATTGCCAAGATATCAAACTTCTAATTGTATTAATTGGCTATAAATGCATTCCTGTCTGTCAATTCTTAGGTTCAGGTTGGACAACTTATACACCATAATATACAGAAATGAGACATCTAGAATCCATTGGTTATCAATATCATACTGTACATGTACAGTACATGTACATTTTAATGGTTTGTCCAGAATCCAGATTATATCTGTTTTTGTACATTTGTCATCCTTTGCTTGTCTTTGTCCTCCTCCCTATTATTAAACTAACATGTATCCCACACAATAATGCGACCCCCAAATGCAAGGCTAAGAATGAACCTCATGAAAATCTCCAGTTTAGCGATGAGGGTGTGTTAATTTCTCAGGTGATTGGGCGTGCGACACAGAAACATTCCAGGCTGTGGACTACACATGTACCGGTAGTTTATTGTGTGCCAAGTCTGAAGAGCAAGACAAGCAATATTAAAAAGAGTTGATTGCCAAGATACAGTGCATATTAAACTTGAGTGTCAGTTCCAAGGTTCAAGTAGATGATACATTTACATGTACATCACAAACAAAAACTTACTGTATAATTGTTATAAAGATATTGTACATTGTACATGTAGATGTACCTGATGTAGTTTATTTACGTGAAGTGCTCATTTAAGTTTGGCTTTCAGTTTCAAAGAACATGCACCTGTACATAATGCAAGGAACCTTTCACTCAATTAATTATCATCCAAAGTCTTACAATATGTTGTTTCTGTGAACTTTATGTATTTTGTGATCCATGTGATTTGTCTTAAACAATATCTATTTATTTATTTCTTGAAATTGTTGTTGGTCTTGTTAACTTTGGTTGTACAATACATGTATGAAACATCATTTTTGTGGGAAGTTTGAGTATCATTCTGTATTTGATAAAGAATGTGTATATTTTACACTACACAATAAATTCGTCCTTGTTTTCACGAAGTGACAGTAGTGAGGAAAATCGTAACGCAAAGTAAATGCAATTTTTTTTCACTACCGTCACTTCGTGAAAACAGCGACGAATTGTAGGCTATACAGTATGTGCCTGTACATGTACGGAAGGTGCAGTTACTGTCAACTGAGTAACAAATACCTGCTAGTCAAGCAAGAGAATGAAAGGAAGGAAAACCCACTGGCCATTGAATTGCTTTGATTGATTTAGATGAGGTGTGTAATTGTTCAATATCCTTGACATTACTTTTCACTACAAACAAGCAGTCACTTTGATAGGCTCTTTCCAGGCTCTGCTCTTTTAAGGTTGAACTGGACAGTACACAAACAAACAAACAGTCACTTTGATAGGCTCTTTCCAGGCTCTGTACTTTTAAGGTTGAATACTTTTCAGTACAAACATGTACATCTACGATATTCAGAGGTCAAAGCCTTAACACCAGCTAATTTCCATTTTTGTGTTAAGGGCTGGTGTGAGTGTTGAATTGTTTATTGAATATGAACACCAGCCCTTAACACCCATCTTGAAATCACTCATTGCATACATAGCCTACATATTAGTAATTGGTCAACTTCGGTAGGCTCTAATTTCTTGCTGTGTACAACTTAAATACATACATGTAAATAAAAGAAACGTTCTACAGGAAATTAAAGGAAATTGGATTGTTTTCTGGAACAATTCAACCCAGACTTCTTGGGCAGTCGGGGAATCCCCTAGTACAACTGTGCTTTAATATTATGACATGTACCAACCAAGTAATTTCGATACAGGCCTACATGTACATGTACAGTACAGTAGCTGTGGCAGTTATTAATTTACAGCTTGTTTTTGATAACCAGTTTGATAACACAGGGCCCAGGATCAGCAGAAGTTTCAACATGTTGTTTCCCAGTAGAATATGAGTTTGTCAACAATGGTACATTGCACGTCTAGACAGTTTTACAGCTATTTACAATATTCACACAGGAGCTCAAGATTGCATGCATTTTGGGGGAGGTCATTTACCATGCATAGTACATGTACTGTACAACTTTGAAGGTCGCCTACAAATGGTTGATGTTTTTTTGGTTCAAGTGGGCCACAGCTGCATGTACATTATACTGCCTGTACATGTACATGTATGTAATTTACATGATGCTGCATACAATATCAATGTGTTCTTGTTTGCACAAGTTGGATACCATGTTACCTTCATGTGCAGTGAGTCGCTACTGAGTTTATTTGCTGACCTCCGAGTCTGTGTTTTATGAGTAGTCAGTGTTTAGTGTTGTGTGGAGATATGTGATGAAACTGATGATTCGATACACTGTACATTCTAAGGGTACTTTACATTTGTACATTACAATGTAGATGTCGAGGAGGACTACACTGTAATGTACAATGTACATGTACAATGTACATGTACATGTAAGACTTCTTCATGGGTGCCTGGTACCTGGCAGGAATTACGTAATTGCTGCCATGCTATAAAAGCGCGGGTAATAATTGTGGAGCGCCAGGAGTGTCGAGTATGACAGATATGAGGGCTACAGTATGTACAAGAACCCACTATTATTATTATGTACAGTGTACAAGTTCAGGTAAATCATCTTTCTATTGAACACAAATGAAAGATAGATTAAACTTTATATCTCATGTTTTTAAAACTTGTATTTGAATACATGAATGTTATTGTTATTTGTTAACCAAACTTTGAATACATGTTCCACTATGTCTTTATTGTAATAATATGGGATTAGTTCTTTCTTTCTTTATTTTACTTTCTTGTATGCTATTATGAACCTTATTTGATTTTTTGTCTCGTTTCATTTCAGAATCTTGAGGCTCTCCAATCAACCCCTTGATTAGTGAAAGTAAGTTAAAGTTGATTTTTTTTTGTTATTAAAAAAAAACCTTCAATGAAATAAATTTCTTGACAAGGTTACAGAATGCAAGTCGTTTGATGAACAATAAAACATTTTAGTAACGCAATAGTACCATCGATTGAAAGTCGAGTTGGAAAAGGAGCTGGCCATTTCTGTGGGGGATAGCACTTTGTCGTGACTAATTGATTAAAAGATGACATGGTGATGCTCCGCGAACGGACTGTCGTAAATTTTGCGCTGATCTCCAACGAGACGCAGATGAATGACATGACAAGAAAAAAGAAGAAAATTGGATTGAACCCTTTAAAAACACTGCCAGATTAATTGCAGTCTCCCTTTCTGAGTTTGGGCATCCCCCATTCAACTTTCGGCTCTCTCTCTCTCTCTCAATATCGACGTTCAGTTGTATCAACGTTCTACTCATGATGTAAGCTATTCTTTTTGGGGGGTGGGGTGGCGATTGCATTGAAGTCTTCCTCACTCTCCCCTATTTTGTGTCCATCAATAAAAGTGCACTTTTCTATCATAAACAAGACCGAGAGTATAATCAATTATAAAAAGGTAATTAAAATGTGCGTAGATTACATGGATCAGATGACTCATGATTGCTTTCATTACATTAAGTCTACTCTGGAACCCCATGTGATTAATAAAAGAAAGGATTCACTCATTCAGAAATTGTATACAAATCGTATGATTGCTTTGAAAAGAATTATAATTTCTCACGGTAGTCCATTCTCAATATGATTATATGTAATTGAAATGAATATAAAGTAAATATGCAAAATACCCTACAATTATTTGTACACTTGTACAAATGTATGAAGGTCTATGTCTGTATGCATACAGCTGTACTTGAATAAAAACAATTTAAGAACACCTGTAATGTATTCACAGGCAGTACTTTTAGTATTTAATATCTTAATGCATTTAGAATTTTAGATACATTTGATCTTGATTCTTGAAGTACATGTAGAACATACATGTACACTGGGTTTAAATGAATTGTGAATAATTTATTGTGCAGTATGCGGATTAGACACGTACAGTATGAACCAACATAACGAGAATTGCATAAATGTCACCAAAAATGCTGGAAATGTTATTTCCTGAAACAGTGGTCATATTTTTAAACGTATTGTTTGAGTCTGTGGGACTTTAGTATAGTGTGTCATTACCAAAACTCAATAGATCCCTGCTCTAGCGATGACCTTAATTTCACCATTTTCTTAATAAATTACGTTGCATGTTCCCAACCTATCAAGTAATAGTATAGGCATGGGACATTGCAAACTCTTGTACATTGTACAATGAGCATGCATGCAAATGTGTACCGGTTATCGAACATGAAACATGTTGCAGTGTAATGTACATGATGTACATTATGTGTAATGTACATGATGTATATTTGCAATGCACATGGTATGCAGATTAGTCATCAGTAGCAATTAATATACCATGTAGATAATGGATGAGCACAGAGGAGCAGATGGGGCCTGGCAGACATCCTATTCACACATTGCAAGATCGTTGTAGGGTTCTACTTCAGCGCTTGCCCCTCCTCCTTTGGGCAAGTGAAATATGTTTGTCGGGCAACACTTTACATACATGTATACATGTAGATCTATTAATAGGCCCCACATGTATTAAAGAGACAATATAAAGTGCACATTATGTAGATTACATGTAGGTAACCAGTTAGTAACCACTATGAACAGGTTGCCTTGGCAGAGAGGTGGTACATGGAGCTAGTCACTTTGGTCTACCAGTATTGTAATACAGTCAAACCTGCCTATAGCGACCACCCAAGGGAGACACAGAAAGTGGTCTTTTTAGACAGGTTCCTTAATACATGTAGTACATGTTTCAATGAGAAATCATTTTCAAGGGAAACTGAACATGTGGACCTTGTAGACAGGTGGTCACTAAAGCAGGTTTGACTGTAATAACCACTAATTCCCATTTTGTCTAATGCCCATTTCGTCTACCATCCATGAGGCCTATTGATTACGTGAATAGACAAATTGGGTAGTAGACCAACTGCTTGTAGACCAAACGGCACAATAAACCCCTCTCCTCCATCCTGCCTCATAAGCAATATACATGTATGGAGCGCTTTGGATAGAAATGAGCAAAAAGTGATTTTCCATGCCTTTCTCTAGCCCCCTGACATTAAAACTTGATGCTTCCTACAGATAATTCCTCTCAAATCGGCAATGCAGATGCCATAATGATGAAACGTAGAGTAATAGCAGAGTCAGTTTTTTACATTACGCCGTGTCGACCCTCTATAGTATACTGTACATGTACATGCATACACGTTTTGATGATGCTTTAAAGCCCCACTGTCCTACTTGTAGCTACTTGCTCACTCTATATAGAAAACTTCCCTAATCGGTGCCTGTTGGTCCCCCATGATCCTCTATTTCTTATGTTATTTGAGAGCTGAGTTGATGAGATGGCCACCTGTCAGTGACCTTGCTGTGTGGTCTAATCCCTCCTAGCCACACTAGTGTTGATAAGCTTTAATATTAGAAAGTTTGGGCTATCGGAAAGTCAATTAGCTTCATAACAGTTCAGTTGACCATTTAGAATTGGTATTTTGGGTCACATAATTTGGTCAAGGTGCAAACTCTTAATATAGAAATGAACATGATTTGTTTCCCCCTTAGCTGTCAGTGTCAGGTTTGAATGGAATTCCTACAAAATCATATTTTACTGACAATTTTTTGTAGTAAATACCTTGCAGTAAAAGTTTATCTTGTAAATGAAGCCTTATCCTAATTATCCATTAATTAATAAAATCTTTATACTAATATTTTACTGACAAATTTTAAGTATACATGTAAATACCTTGCAGTTTTAAGTTAAGTTTCTCTTGTACATGAAGCCTTATCCTAATTATTCATTCATAAAATCTTAGATACCAATATATTGCTGCTTGATTCTCTTCAATACCATATCGAACATCTTCTGCTTGATGTACATGTAGTATAAAATAGTAAATACCTTGCAGTTTTAGGTTAAGCTTCTCTTGTACATGAAGCCTTATCCTAATTATTTATTCAATAAAATATTGGATACCAATATATGGCTGCTTGATTCTCTTCAATACCCTATCGAACATCTTCTCTCCCGCTTCATTTTCCCTCTTTATTTTCCTTTCTTTCTTCTCTCTTCCTTATTTGCCCTTGCTTTTCTAATGGGGCAGATGCTTGGCAATATGAATACTGTACAAACTCAACAAGTTAGCCTAATTGGATTGAAGTTTATAAAGTGCAGAGCATCTTTTGTCCCATTGTGTAGTGTCAGGCATCCCCTGTCAGACGGGGTGCAGCCAATTGTACGTTTTTGTGTGGCAATTGTACGTTTTGTGTAGAAATGCAATGTTTGCTTGTTTGATCTGTATTGTATTGGAGGGAGCGTTCAGACGAGTCATCCTAACCTTGGGGGATGATGATTAGCTCAATCTTTTTTGTTTGTTTTTTTGTTGGGGGGGGGGGGGGGAGGAAGCGTTTTACTGTTCAATGAGATGCAATACTGTACATCTGTGTCCATGTAGAAGAGGTGTCGTGAATGAGTGGATATGTCGCCGGACTGTCGATCACAAGGTCCGCGGTTCGAGTCCTGCCGCGGCACTAATGTCCTTTGGCAAGACATTGATCTACATTTCCCACTCTCCACCCAGGTGTTAAATGGGTACCGGTAGGAAGGAATTTCTTTAAATGCTGTGAGCGTAGAAATTGGCAGCCTAGCATAGCCGGGTAATGTTGGAGCGCCTTGAGGACCTTGCAAGGTCGATACGTGCGCTATAAGAATCCAATATTATTAATATTTGAAGCTCATATTTTGAATATACAGTTTCGCCACTTGGAAACCCCTTTAATAGGATAAAAACATATTTTGGTGCCTGGAAATCTTTAAGAATGCAGTCAATAGTTTGAACACTCTCTTGAATGTGCAGAACCACTTGTATTATCAAGTAAAGGATTATTATGTGTTTGGTCATTTGGATCCAAAATCAATATGTAGGAGACGGAAATGGAACCCTTCCAAGATTAAAAATGAAAACAAAAAACAAGCTTATTTTGGAAACAAAACAAAAAATACAACAAACGTGCACAACAAGCTATTAACAGACAAAGAGAATAAATGAAATAATAACCAAATTATTTGTAGAATCAGTTGGTGTGTAAGAAAAAACTTGCTAAGTTTTTTAAACTGTTTTTTTAACAGAAGGCACAAGAACAAATATGTACAGTATACTTTTCTAGCAAAGGTCAATAAAAACAGACCAAAGAAAGAACAAATGTTAGAACAAAATGTAAAGGAAAGAGCAAGAGAGAGAGAAAAAGTGCACATAAAATGTGATTATCCAGGAAGAGATGAAAGACAAGTTGCACTGCGGGAATAAGATAGAATCCTTTTATCTATGCCCCTTGTGAACACACTCCTTCTACACTGTACATAACACCAGGTGTGAGTCTTGGATTGAAGTTCAGGACAATAGCCGTCATATTTTGCCTCCGTATCTTTATCAATCTATGCTTGTTTATTGCCCATTACACCAGCAATCTTCTATTTGCCATGTTCACATGGAACCTTTGTAACTTTAATACTAAACTTTACATTTGCAAGATCTCAGTTTTAAATGATTATTCACTACCTACATGTATGAGGCTTCCAGGGAAAAAAATACTTAACAAATTTCGGGGGCTACTTTCAAGCTTGCTTGCTTGAAAATAACACTCTTTATTTTGTTTTGCATTGAACTTGGGGGGCTCTTTTTGGCATTTTGGGGGCCAATTTGCCTCGAGCCCCCGTGTATTTTCTTCCCTGGAGGCTTCTAACGTGCCTGAAACAATGGGTATTCAAAGGTTCAAACTAGTTCAAACTAGTGTATGGGCCTCTAGAGTGCTTTTTTCAACACAGGCAAATGATACTCGCTTCCATGTGATCGCATGCAGAGTAACGACAAGCCAGGCATACAGTATGTATGCACTACTAACCAACACCAACATTTATGGGTTTTTCCTGTAGTGTACATGTAACTCGCAGTAATTTTTTGTTGATGATTTGTTAAAATGGTGTTTAGGTTGTGTATTAATGGGCCTACTGTAAACTTTAAGTTTATCGACTGTCGAGTTAACCCAACCATGGAAAAACATCTTTTATACAGTACATGTACACAATCCAAACTTGAAGGTTGTACATGTACAGTTGTGTGTATTTAGAAACTAATGAGGTACAGTGGTTAGATTACGACCTGTCCTGTAAATAGCTGAAAGGAAATAAAAAACCACAGCTATTGTAGTTTTGTTAGCTACATGTACATGTACATGTACATGTAGTTCATTGGTCTGTAATTTCATTGAATAAATAAGGAAGCCTAACAAGAATTTATAGCTTGATTGGTATTGTTATTGTTGGGGATTATTTGAGCGAGTGAATAAAAGAAACAAAATATTTGACCACACACGGACCCTCCCAAAAAGAAGAACAAAAGTTTTAGCATGAATAAATAAATAAACCATTGTAAACTATAGAAAATAAACAAATGAGTAGAATGTACTTCAATAATATGTACACTGTACACTGTCTTTTATTTTTGCCCTTGCATACATTTTGACTGTTTTTGTTATTTGTAATTTTTACCTTTTGGCAAAGTTCAAATGTTTATACATTCAATGAAATAACAATGATCATGGACATTATTCAAGTGTTCAGTGAAATCAAACAAAACAATACAATAAAAAACACACAAAGCATTACAATGTATAAACGATATAAATCTACCGGCAGATTTTATTAGAAAAATAAGTTATGCAGTTTATTTTCAACTTCATATCAACAATGCAACATAAAATTGTCGGTAAGTTGTGTGGAGTTATTCTTAGGCCTGAGTCATCACGGGTTTTGCCGAACCCGGGTTTGACTTGAAAATTTCGGGCGGGGACCGGGTACCCAAAATTTTCACCACTGCACTGACACTAAAAATCGTGTGCATGCAGCGGCGGGAGTTAGACTAAGTTGCTGTTCTAATAATGCGACGGAAAAGACAGTTACTGCTTTCAAAACAATAAAATAATCAATTTAATTAAATTAAGATGCTTTCGAGTTCAGCTAGCCATCATTTTGAAATGAGACGTAGTTGTCATGCAGTAGACTGTAGAGGGCAGTATGCAGCAGAGAGTGGAAAAAAGCGCGAGCCTGAGATCACATGATGTTCACGTGCCTATTACGTGATTTTCCCTCTCCTCGAGCTGCCGTATTCAGTCAACTGCGCTGCATGCATGACAACTACGTCTCATTTCAAAATGATGGCTAGCTGAACTCGATATCGAGTACGTAGCTCATGAAATATCATTATTTCTGTAAGATATTATGAATATCTATAGTATAATTTGTCAAAGCAAATAACTCTTTTACGGTAATTTTGTTGAATTGGAGTCCCTCAAAGTCTTACGTGATGTTTTTTAATTGGTTCAATGCTTATTGTTCCGATCAGGTCGGATAACGGTGTAGGGATGTAAACATGCATATCAAGCTTGACTCGTAACTTCTGCTTGCCGTTATACACGCATTTTTAGAACGAACGAAAGGCACATCGATGTTATTTCAAAAGCTTTAATTTATTTTCCTTCATCAAACTATCAAGGGTAAACCATTATATTGTGGATATATTTTGACAATTAAATTAATGCCTTTAGTATTACGATTTAATTGCAATAGTCTAATCAACATTTTAGTAGAAGCTTCTGTGTGGCATTTTCTTGCTCTGTCTTCAGTGGGTCATAGATCTATTTCCACTTCCGTTTCTGAACGCACTCGATCGGTACCACGAAGCGTGATTCCTTTCTTGCAGCCTCAATTTTAGAGCGATAAAAACACCTACCGTCAACTGAAACAATATCCATTTATTTCTAAAGCATATTTATTTGATTATATTGAAATATAAGTTTGTGAATTGCATATTTGTAGTTCTATATTTCATATATCAGTGTGAAATTTAATTTTGAAAAACCCGAAACCCGAAAACCCGAAACCGGGTTTCAGCTCGATGGTCGGGGCCCGGGCGCGGACCCGTTTCGACTCAGGCCTAGTTATTCTAGAAATGTCCTGTACCATTGTATAGTCATACTCATTGTAGTCCCATATGTTCAAATGGACGTGCTGTTTTGACTGCTGGATTTTGTTGTTGTTGTTGTGCAAAGGTCTAACTTAGTTCACAAGCACTTCAACTGTGCCTCGTAATAAAATGAAAGTATTTCCGAACTCTGAAATAAGACGGGATCTGACAAAAAGCAACAAAAAAACAAATAAAAGCAAAAAGAATTTCCTTTTTTTTTTTTTCCCCAATTTTTTTTTTCTTCAATTTTTTTAAATATTTTTTTTAAAGACTTAAAAATAGGGGGATGCGCCTTATACACAGGTGCGCCTTATACACGGAGATTTACGGTATTGTAGCTGCTAAGATGCAAGTCCACCTTTGTGAATTCGGTCCACTATTATCAGATGATAAAGATAAAAATAATACTTGTCTCAGTACAGAATGTGCTTTGGCGCGCAGCTACAACGTTTTCTTTCAATATACACAATGTACATGTAGATGAAGCATGATGCTTGGTTTAACACTGTCTGAAACTGTCTGAGCTTTGCATGAATGAGCAACAATCATTCATAATTCTGTTGAAGGGAATCGATCAAGGGATAAGTCAGCCATCCGAATCTGAAGAAAAGAATGTTGCATTTACACAATGTACGGTACATTATGTAAATCATGTATAGCTCAAGTCCTGCAATCTCAGTGTGAAACAGTGTTCATACTTGTATACTAACTCTGCTTTATAAAATTAATGTCAACTACTGTACATGTACATATATTTATTTCTAATTTCCTTATTTATTAATATTTATTTGTATGTACAGTGTATTAGTATTTATTTATTCATATTTTGTTGTGGGACAGTGTGAACTGATTCCTGATTGAATAATCACACAGTATTATTGACTCTCTATTTATATGTTAATATGGTGTTTACATTGGAAGTACTGTACATGTACATGTACATGTACATGTGAATAGTAATATTTAAAAACAGATCATCACATGAAGATTAGTCTGGGCGTGTGAACTCATCCCTGATTGAATCATCGCCTTCTACATGTTGTACACACAGTATTATTGACTCTGTTAATGGGATGTTTACATTGAAGCTACTACATGTATGTACACATAGTAATATTTCAAGATGGATCGTCAAATGAAGACTAGTCTGGTTGTGTGAACTCATCCCTGATTGAATCATCACCATGTACATTACTGACTCTGTTAATGTGATGTTTACATTGGAGGTACTGTACATGTGTATAGTAATATTTCAAGACAGATCATCAAATGAAGATTAGTCTGGTCGTGTAAACTCATCCCTGATTGAATCATCACCATGTACATTACTGACTCTGTTAATGTGATGTTTACATTGGAGGTACTGTACATGTGTATAGTAATATTTCAAGACAGATCATCAAATGAAGATTAGTCTGGTCGTGTAAACTCATCCCTGATTGAATCATCACCATGTACATTACTGACTCTGTTAATGTGATGTTTACATTGGAGGTACTGTACATGTACATGTGTATAGTAATATTTCAAGACAGATCATCAAATGAAGATTAGTCTGGTCGTGTAAACTCATCCCTGATTGAATCATCACCATGTATTATTGACTGCGTAATGTGTTCATACCAAGTTCTATTCTCAAGACAGATCGTCAAATGAAGATTAGTTTGGTCATGTGAACTCATCCCTGATTGAATCATCACCATGTATTATTGACTGCGTAATGTGTTCATATATCAAGTTCTATTCTCATGGAATCCAACGATGACTCATGAATGCGTATCACACAGAACCATCAGAAAACAAACCGTGCTGGCTAGACAAGGCCGGGGTGGGAAAACGTGAACAAAAACGCCAGATTCCAGTCATTAACGACCCAAAATTAGGCGTGCAAATTACTCACGCTTTTCACTCAGAACGTGGCTGGTGGATTCCCTTGAGTATTCGCGACAGCGCGAGGGCCAACAACTATAAACACGGAGATTGCACTGAGTACATGCAGTCTGAAGATAGTTATTCGTCAGTACGTGTACGCCACCGCATGTTTACAACTGCGTGTATCAACATAATTTTCATCATTTCATGAATTATTAGTGAAGGGAATGGGTTTATGGGTCTTGGGTAGTTTAGAACTCCATGACCCATGAACATATGCACAATACCAAACAGCGTGTTTGAATCACTTACCAAAAGTTGGCGAAACAGAAAGAGGAAGAAAGCATCATGAAATTACTTATCGTCACAATTACTTGTAGGAAGCACGCTTAAAAATTAAGTCTGGAAATTTATGCTTTTGTTCCTTTTTTTCCATTTTCATTTTATGTTCTTTATTTGCTTAAAATTCAAAAGCAGATCATGTAAAGCATCAAGGTTACAAAATTGAGTATGTACATGGTTGTGAATTATAATGCTTTAAGAAATATCTTGTTCAATACTGTAGCTACAGGCTTTGGATGTTTTTCTCCTTTGACAGTTCGTACTAGACCTTGACATAATCATGTATTGAAATTAATTAATTAAAAAAAAGTTTTAAAAATGTAACATTGTAAATGATGGGTAATACATAAATTTGCTGAACATCTACTATTACATGTACAATGTACATGTACAGGTGTACATGTACATGAGCTTCTAAAGGCAATACATCACTTTAAAATCTAATTCTATTTTGCCTTTGTCAATGAGCATTCGATTACAAATTTAAAAAATATTATGGTGTATTCCTGATACCGGTACTTTCACATGCAGATATTTTTGTGTACAACTTTTCACAGGTTGTCTTCATGATAATAAACAAGCGCATATGCCGTAGCTACAATAGACGTTTGTGCGTACGTGTACATGTACATGTATGCATTGCCAACCCACTTTCGTGACCTAACAGAAATTCACAGAATTTGTGAAAGTAAAAACCCCTGAGAAAATAAAAACATACATTGTTAAAAATGCAGGAAGCAGGTGGTTAATACATGTACATACAGAGCAAAGAGGAATTAGAAAGATATTAATATATTTGTTTACCTCAAAATGTCGGACTTTTCAAAGGTCATTCTGATAATGCATTGAATTTTCAATCATTAATCCCTATTGTGATAAGGAAATGTAAGAAAATAAAAAAAAATATGCTGGGATTTCCCATGATATGTTCTTGATATGTCCATTATAATAATTGATATGTCCATGATAATTGATATGATACAATTATTAAAGGAATCTAGTGCCCACTGTAAAGACCCACACAGTCATATACAGTTGTATGTTCCGGAGGAGCTAATATATTTTTGGGCAATATGATTTCATTTTTTATGTGAGAACAAAAACTTGTCCCCCTTCTTTTAAATTGTGTGTACTGGTACATTCATATGGAGCTCAAAATCACCCCAAGTTGTGTTCAAGTTCACGAGAATCAAAGTTTCCCTGACTGCTTTAAAATTTGAGGAAACAAAAAACCTTTCATTGATAGCTCTGATATCTCTTTCTTAGCATTCTTTTTTAAAGACAGCTTCATTCATTTTAAAGTTCATTGCTCTATCTTCCATAGTAGGACAATCAAAAGAACAAAAAGGAAGGACGGAAGGAGAGTGAAACAAAATGTTTTTCACTGGGAACTTTGTAATTTTCATTGAGTAATAGTTCATGCCATGAGCCACACTGCTCCCCATATTGCTTTGCACATACAGAGCCCTAAATGTACTTTGCTATATTTATTTTGACAGTAATTCAATTTAGCAAAGTGTATATACCCAGAGATTGTGTACTGCCTCAGGCATTATGGGCTATTCAGGAACACGCCAATTGAAGACACACTGGGGTATTAGGGGTTTTTGGCGGGGTTTTTACATGGAAAATCAAAATCTGTTTTTTTCCCAGTGGCATTTTAAATTTACAATAGATCAAAGTGCAATTTAAACAAAAAGAAATATTCTTGTGAAAACAGAGATATTCACCAATTGTTTGTTATACATGTACATGAATACATAAATTTATCACAGTCTGCTTTTCCTGGGGGCATTTCTTTCAATCGATCAAAGAACAATTCAAACAGAAGGAATAATCTTGTGTCTACTACTACTGCTGAAATGTTCACAAAAATATGTGATATAGATGGACATGTATTGTACATGTATGTCTGATGTTCCCTCCATATTTCATATTTTAGTATTTGTTTATTATTTTAAAATTCAGTGTCTGCTTGTCCCGGTGCTATTGACATAGATTCAGTTTAAGTGTCTACGATTCAAGGATAACGTGATGTTAGTTTTTTGTTTTTACTCAAATATTCATCAAACAGATGATGATAATGTATCCACCATGCTTTACACCTTACAGTGGGGGCTTTTTTACATTGACAACTTTTACATTGACAACTCAGCCTGCTTTTCTGTGCAATTTTCAAAACATCAGTTATGCTCTTTTCAAGCAATTAGTGGGATTTTTGTGGCTTTTGTAACTCACTGAATTGAGGATGCCTTTAATGTATCCACCATGTTTAGCATTAAGGAGCTTCTAGCTAGAATCAAGTCTGCTTTTCCCAGTACCAATAAACATTTTACAATAGATCAATTACATGGGCATTGCAAGCTAAATCTGATAGATTTATCGCTGTTTGAAGTTCTCCAAATGGTTGATGCTTTTAATATTTCCTCCCTGTTAACTCCATGTATGAGACACGCCAGTGTTAGGGCCAGAAATGCATTAGCTCCTATCTTCTTAACAGAGACCTTTTTTTTTCCTTCTCCCTTCTGGATCTCAACAGACCATTTAATTGAATTATAAACCATAGAACCATCAGATGATCAGGTTGATAAATCATTATTTCAGGCCGAAAGCTGTCTTTGTAGTCCATTATATACAGTATCTGTATAGCGCAATAGACAGCGTGTCCACACACAAAACAATTTATTCGGAAACTCTATAACGAAAACATCGTATAAAGAATCATCATATAAATTTCAAAGTGTCCACACACAGAAGAAAGTAATCCTGAAACTCTACAGCGAAATGTCGTATAGGTGCGCAGTTTGCTAAGTGCGGTCATTAAGCCCCGCCCAGTTAGTTACACTAGTTGCACTAGTTACGTCCACACACAACACCTTCCGTGATTAGGCGTGATTCTTTATTGAGTTCTAGTTCGAAACGATGCCCAAACCTGCGTTTTGTTAGACTACATTTCATTAGTGAGCGTCCACACACACAATTTCATCGTAAAACTATCGCGAAACGGTATCACTATCGTGAAACGGTATAACTAATCACGCCTAATCACGGAAAATGTTGTGTGTGGACAGGGGGTTAGACACCACTGCTCTACCACTGAGCCATCACGTCTTGTAATGCCTTTTAGCTCTGAACAGACCGATAATCGTAACTTCAGGCTAAAGGCGTGTCTGCACTATCTCGAGATTGCCAAATATCCAGCTATTTGAATTATCCCGATCGCAAACTATCCAGCTTATTTGCGTCTTTATTAGACCGAAGTAGCAAATTAGCTGGATAGTTGGTCGGGATAATATCCCAAGATATCTCGGTCTAGTTTGCGGTTTTCCGTGTTTACTAGTTGTACTAGCGCGGCGCTGAGCCTCAAGGTCAGTGCGGTGAGCGGTATAGATCGCAAATAGCTGGATAGTTTCGATCGGGATAGTTCAAAATAGCTGGATATTTGGCAATCTCGAGATAGTGCAGACACGCCTTAAAAGCTGTCTTTGAAATCCACTATCCAGAGCCAGAAGTGGGTAAAGCCTATAAAGGCCCTTCTTACACTTATCATACATTATAATTGGATTATACTTGTGTACCATGATTCCATCAGGTCGATAAATCATCATTTTGGGCTAAAAGCCCCCAATTCTGACTGATTATTATGATGAATTATCCCGCCATTTAACTCCCTTTCATCTCGGTGACAGCCATGCTCCTTGAGACGCAGTCGTTGATGACTTTACCATCTTGCTTGCGAAAATGTGCACAATTCCATGTGTTATTTTGATATTGATTCTTTGCTATGTGATGCGAGCATTGACATTCAGTGGAGACAGAGCAATGCTCTTGTATACTGAAGTGGTCTTCCAACCAACTCTTGCTGTACTACCTGTGTAATCTTTTATCTCCTCTTGAAGTTCAATGGAAATAGACAAAGTTAAGAGTAACTTTATTGTAGATAATAGTTTGAAGGCACATTTTGGAGGTCTTTCACAGCACAACGATGGCTCAGTGTTAAGGCAGTGGTCTCGTAACCGGGAGTTCCTGGGTTCGAAATCAATTTGATGCACTAGTGCCCTTTGGTATTAAAGGCATTTATTCTCATTAATTGGAGAGGACTTAAGCCATCAGCCCCTTGGTTACAATAATACACATGCTTTCTTGAATAGCAGTCACAAGTAAACAACCGAACCAACCAAACCACCTACCAATTTCCCAGTAATGTAGGGTCTGAACTATCCATGTTGTAGACTGGTGCTCAAACATGTACACTACATGTAGAATGAACACATGGATGTGGCTTTCACCATGAACCTTTACTATTAGGTTCATGTAGTCAGGTGGCTTAGTGAAATTATCGTTACTTGCCGGATAAAAGCACCATTTTTGGTACAGGGCTCCCTTAGGACCTACTAAACGATTTTAGGCTAGGAGCCCCCGGCACCAAATTCAATTTAAGGGGGCGTCTTTTGGAGCCCCCAAATAATTATATAACATCGATTTGTTATTGTACAAATGCCATTGTTGGTACAGGGCATCCTTAGGACCTACTGAACGATATTAGGGTAGGAGCCCCCGACAAAAATATCATATAACGGCGTGGGGCGGGGGTGTAGCCTCGCAGCCCCCAAATAATTTAGAAGGTAATATAACATTTATATGTTGTTGTACATATGCCATTTTTGGTACAGGGCTTACTTAGGACCTACTGAATGATTTTAGGGTACGAGCCCCCGGCAAGAATATCATATTATGGTGTAGGGCGGGGGCGTCGCTTCATAGCCCCCAAATAATTTAGAAGGTAATATAACAGTTATTTGTTGTTGTACAAATGTCGTTTTTTGTACAGGGCTTCCTTAGGACCTACTGAACGATATCAGGGTAGGAGCCCCCGGCAAGAATATCATATAAGGGTGTGGGACAGGTGCGTCGCCTCGTAGTCCACAAATAATTTGTAATGTAATTAAACATTGATTTGTTGTTGTACAAACGTCATTTTTGGTACAGGGCTTCATTCGGACCTGCTGAATGATGGTAAGGTAGGAGCCCCCGGCATACATATTCATATACGGGTGATACAGGGCCCATGGAGTTTGTACAACAACGAATCAATGTTATATTACCTTACACATTATTTGTGGACGACTAGGCGACGCCCCTGTCCCACACTCTTATTTGATATTTTTGCTGGGGGCTCCCACCCTAATATCGTTCAGTAGGTCCTAGGGAAGCCCTGTACCAAAAATGGCATTTGTACAACAACAAATCAATGCTATACAATTATTTGGGGCCCCAAAAAGACGCCCCAGCCCCTCGCACCCTTAAATTAATTTGTTGCCGGAGGCTCCTAGTCTAATATCGTTAAGTAAGTCCTAAGGAAGCCCTGTACCAAAAATGGTGCTTTTATCCGCCAAGTAACGATAATCGATAAATTTGACGCTGAGCCACCTGACTAATGCTTTCACACTGTAGATTGCTCTCTCAGATTGCTTTATATCACTGTAAAACCATACACATTTTCCCACGTTGTTTGGGAAATTTCGCGATTGGTCAGACTTGCTAAAGAATTATCGAATGACGACTGACATTTAACACTATTTTTGTTGCAATTTGTGAAAGCTTCTTGCTGTGAAAATGACTGTTCACATTTTGTCAACGTTTAACATGAAAGTTTAATAGCTCATCCCTTTATCTGCTTGTTTAGGCTAGACTCAAGACAGATAATGTATTCTTTGTATTTCTTGTTTTCATCGGAACAAAAATCTGCCTATGATACAAAAAAGGAGAGATCAGAAAAGCGTCAATGAAACAAGACTTCATTCAATCCACTGAATGTTTCAAGAAAAGCCAAACAAATTATTCTGACTTGAAGTCGGGTCACTCCAAATAGACTTGAAACCCTTGTGTCTGATAATAGGATTTTATTTGGTAGTATGATGGAGAGAGGGGAGGGAGAGAGATATTAATGCGTTACCCATCTGCCCGGACACTGATGTATATGGCGGTGTCATCTTACATTGGCCCTTAGGCTGATAGGGTTTATACCCCTAAAGCCAATTCATTGAGGTGATGAGCTGTCTAGTCTTTCGTCTTCAGACCCTAAGACATTGAATACCATGGCTGATGGCAGTTCATGAAGGTGATCAGTGTCCTTCATGTAGTCTACCATGGCTGAAGTGGACAGTGTTTTAGTCTTTCCTCTTCAGACACCAAGGCTGATAGGGTTAATAAGCCCATTCATTGAGGTGATGAGCTGTCTAGTCTTACCTCGCCAGACCCTAAAACATTGAAGACCATGGCTGAGGTAGACAGTGTCTTAGTCTTACTTTCTCAGACCCTTAGGCCGATAGGGTTTAGACCCCTAAGCCAATTCATTGAGGTGATGAGCTCTCTAGTCTTTCGTCTTCAGACCCTAAGACGTTGATGGCAGTTCTAAGTCAATTTAAGAAGGTGATGAGCTGTCTATTCTTACTACTTCAGACCCCAGGGATGGTGGTGTTTAATACTCCTTAGTCAATTCATTGAGGAGATGAGCTGGCTAGTCTTACCTCGCCAGACCCTAAGACATTGAATACCATGGGTGAGGTGGACGGTGTCCTAGTCTTACTATCTCAGACCCTTTCATAGGCTGATGAGGTTTGTACCCTATTAAAGCCAATTCATTGAGGTGATACGTGATGAGCTGTCTAGTCTCACCTCTTCATACCCTAAGACATTGAATACCATGGCTGATGGGCTATGCTGGATTGAGGTGATGAGCTGGCTAGTCTTACCGTTTCAGACCCTAAGACATTGAATACCACGACTGATGGGCTATCGCAGGATAAGGCAGACTAGGCAGTTGAGGTGATGAGCTTTCTAGGCTTACAACTTCAGACCCTAAGACATTGAATACCACAGCTGGTTGGCTATGCAGGATATTAAGGCAGTTGTAAGTCACGTCATTGAGGCGACGAGCTGTTTAGTCACCCTTCTTCAGACCTTAAGACCCTGGACATCTACATGTACATGTACCAAAATAGAGGAGGTACAACATGTAGGGGGAGAGAGAGAGAGAAAAGAAGAAATTGAGTGATTAAAACGGAATTCCTCTTTATTTAAAACAGTTTTTAAAGTGTAAAAGAAAAAGTAAGCCCTAGTTATAAAGAGGTTATTTGTTAATTGTAGGAAAATTATTATCAGCCAGCTTTCTTGAACTATCAAAATCTTTGTGAAGTACAAGATCAGGAAAGAAAACTTCAAGAACATTTGATGGGCCTGGAGAGATATACTGAAAGCGGACGTAGAAGCTAATTTAGAACGAGGAAGGAAGGAGAAGTCAAGATGTTTTGTTTCAGTCTTCCAGTGGTGGCACTTGTAATTAAAGGCAATTTAAGAATCTTTGATTTAAAAGCCAAGAACACTGTTTAAAACCAACTGAAAAGGAAATGAAGAAATGTTGTTACACTTTTTGCAAACGCATGTGTAAAATGAAGGGCAATGGCCGTTACATCACTATGCGTTAATGTTTTATCTGATCATTGTGTTATTCGTAGATAACACAGATTTGTGACTCTAATTTCATTTGCCACAGAGCTTTTTAAAATAGCAATAGCACTTGTTCCAACACTCAGAATGACTAAAATTTCAATTATAAACAAATATGTTACCCAGGATCAGGAGGATTCTCTTTTGAGTACCTTTTGTATGTTCTGTCCATAATCAATATATTTTGAAAAGTGCCCCGAGGGAGATGGTACTTAAGAGAAAAACAGAAACTAATATTTGTGTAAAAGACAAACATGAGAGTCACATGAACATGTGTACAGTATGTGACTACTGTACGTCTCAATCCACTGATCAAACTGCTAATTTAGGATTTGCATAGACTTAGTGATCTCATATTTCAAACATTTATAACTTTTAAAATTTTGGTGGGATTTATTTTTAAACTGTCACCATTCTGTTAATCTAATTTTTCTGCTTTCATACAAATGAACTTGTGACAATTGTTTGATCATCCTTTAAATGCTTAACATTTTTTAAAATCTGATATTTTATCTTTTTGTCCAGATTGCTCCAGCTCTGCGCAGACGAGGAGTCCAAGAAAAACAAGGATCCTCAAATTGGCAGCATTCCAATGCAAGTGCATCGTCTCTCCAATCTCCCAAAGCCATCAAAATGATCATGTAGAGCAACGTGACCAATACTACAAATATAGAGTTGGAACTTATTCCTGTAGGTGTTTACCGTAGTTGTTTAGCGGGACTTCCTCATGAGGACTTGACAACAGGGTCGATAAACAGAGTAGGCGATATTATTTTTAGGATCGGAAGATAAGTGGAGAGAGCGCTACATCCTGAGTTGTTGCATTTCTTCTTGAGAAACCTTGCGGATACATTCTGTACATGCATCATCGGCCTGGTCACCAAGAGGGACGTTAGATTGAAAGAGTAGTGGACCTCCTGCGTTTGGTACACGATACTCCTGTTCCAGGCGCGAAGGTCCTCAAGAAGTCCAGGAAGCCTGAAGGGTCACAGACAACCAGTGATTATGTTCATCAGGTCTGCGTGACGCCCATTCGAAGACCACAGAGACCCTTGATGCATAGCATCTGAGAAAGAACCCTTGACGAAAGAAGCGAAGAGGACAACGCTCCAGAATGGCGCGTCAGAAGCCAGAGAAGATCTACCATGTGTCCGTGATGGGCATGTCGGGGACAGAGACGGAGCGCGGGGCCACAGGAGTCGGCAAGTCGTGCCTCTGCAACCGCTTCTTGAACCCTCACCAGGACAAGTACTTCACAGACCACATCTCGGTGATCAGCTCGAGCGATTTCAGCGGGCGCATCGTAAACAATGACCACTTCCTGTACTGGGGTGAGACTCATATCTTGAATTATTTAATTTATTATTAATTACTGTTTCCATAAATCCAAAACTTACAGGGATGCAAGTTTTCAGGCAATAGCATGAATGCAGGCCCTGGCGAGTTATTTTCATACCATAGTTGAGTCTTTTTTGTGTACAAAATAACTCATTCTAGGTGATTCCCAGACCCTCTGAACAATTCTAACTGGCATCTGAACCGTCAACTGACTCAGCATTGGAAATCATATATAAAAGAGTAAAGGAGGCGAAATTTGTCTCAGAAATTTAATCACATGTTGGAAGGAAATGACATGAACAGAATTTGAATAATTGTGAATCATTAAAATTATTTTTGAATAAATTGAAAAAGCATGAAGGTGATACCATGACATTTTATGGTAGAATCCATTCATGATTTGTCCTTTCATATTGTAATATCATAAAGCATAATGACATTACGTGGATAAGACAAATACCATATTACGCAAAATAAAATTAAGTCTTTTCTTCAGAAGATTGACTGTCTCTTTCCATTTGTTGGCTCCATTCGCTTAAAATACAATGTAACTTGAATGTTTGGTCATAAATGAATGAATAAAAAATGAATGAAATAATCTACATAAATTATAGATAGATGCATGCATGGTGCGACTGTCAAAATTCAGTGGCAGAGGTGTTGTGGTCCAGTGGATAAGTCTCCCTACTTTGAACCACAAGGTACATGGATCATATCTCTGCCACACAGCACTAATGCCCTTTGACAAGACGTCCATCTACATTTGCCACACTCCACCCAGGTGAAGTAAATTGATACCCGGTAGGAGTATTCCTTAAAATGCACTGTGCTCTGATAACAGCTGCCAGAGCTAAAGCTTGTGTGATAATTTCCAAAGATCTTTGGAAGCTGATAAGGACATTATTAGGGGCTTTTCGTTTGTGTGGACGAGGACGGCGTTCACGTCCTCTAACGATGCGAATTGGCGTCAGACACCCGTCCTGTTCACTACCTTATTACCCTTTTCGTTTTAAGTCGACACCCGTTTTCTACACGATGACGTAATGCCCCCCGCACGCGCTTATTCAATTTCTCCTTCTTTCACTTCTTATTTTGTTCTTCGTTTATTATTCTATTATACTCTCTCTATTTTCCTTATGTTATTCTTTGTTTTTCCTTCTTTCATCTTCTCTTCTATCTTTCCATTGTCTATTCTTTATCATTTTCTCTTTCTGTCTTTCCTAACGTTATTGTTGTTGTTATCATTCTATCATTTTTCTTTCTTTTTTTCCTCATATTATTCTTTGTTTCTTCCTTCTATCATCTTCTCTTATGTTATTCTTTGTTTTTATCATTCTATCACTTTCTCTTTCTGTCTTTCCTTATGTTATTCTTTGTTTTTTCCTTCCTTCACTTTCTCTTTCTGTCTTTCCTCAGTGTTATTCTTTGTTTTTCCCTTCTTTCACCTTCTCTTTCTGTCTTTTCTTATGTTATTCTTTGTTTCTTCCTTCTTTCACCTTCTCTTTCTGTCTTTCCTTATGTTATTCTTTGTTTTTTCCTTCTTTAACTTTCTCTTCAGTCTTTCCTTATGTTATTCTTTGTTTTTATCATTCTATCACTTTCTGTCTTTCCTTATGTTATTCTTTGTTTTTCCCTTCTTTAACCTTCTCTTTCTGTCTTTCCTTATGTTATTATTTGTTTCTTCCTTCTTTTACCTTCTCTTTCTGTCTTTCCTTATGTTATTCTTTGTTTTTATCATTCTATCACTTTCTCTTTCTGTCTTTTCTTATGTTATTCTTTGTTTTTTCCTTCTTTCACCTTCTCTTTCTGTCTTTCCTTATGTTATTCTTTGTTTTTTCCTTCTTTCACCTTCTCTTTCTGTCTTTCCTTATGTTATTCTTTGTTTTTCCCTTCTTTAACCTTCTCTTTCTGTCTTTCCTTATGTTATTATTTGTTTCTTCCTTCTTTTACCTTCTCTTTCTGTCTTTCCTTATGTTATTCTTTGTTTTTATCATTCTATCACTTTCTCTTTCTGTCTTTTCTTATGTTATTCTTTGTTTTTTCCTTCTTTCACCTTCTCTTTCTGTCTTTCCTTATGTTATTCTTTGTTTTTTCCTTCTTTCACCTTCTCTTTCTGTCTTTCCTCATGTTATTCTTTGTTTTTCCCTTCTTTCACCTTCTCTTTCTGTCTTTTCTTATGTTATTCTTTGTTTCTTCCTTCTTTCACCTTCTCTTTCTGTCTTTCCTTATGTTATTCTTTGTTTTTTCCTTCTTTCACCTTCTCTTTCTGTCTTTCCTTATGTTATTCTTTGTTTTTATCATTCTATCACTTTCTCTTTCTGTCTTTCCTTATGTTATTCTTTGTTTTTCCCTTCTTTAACCTTCTCTTTCTGTCTTTCCTTATGTTATTATTTGTTTCTTCCTTCTTTTACCTTCTCTTTCTGTCTTTCCTTATGTTATTCTTTGTTTTTATCATTCTATCACTTTCTCTTTCTGTCTTTTCTTATGTTATTCTTTGTTTTTTCCTTCTTTCACCTTCTCTTTCTGTCTTTCCTTATGTTATTCTTTGTTTTTTCCTACTTTTACTTTCTCTTCAGTCTTTCCTTATGTTATTCTTTGTTTTTTCCCTTCTTTCACCTTCTCTTTCTGTCTTTCCTTATGTAATTCTTTTTTGTTTTCCTTCCTTCACTTTCTCTTTCTGTCTTTCCTTGTTATTCTTTGTTTTTCCCTTCTTTCACCTTCTCTTTCTGTCTTTCCTTATGTTATTATTTGTTTCTTCCTTCTTTCACCTTATCTTTCTGTCTTTCCTTATGTTATTCTTTGTTTTTTCCTTCTTTCACCTTCTCTTTCTGTCTTTCCTTATGTTATTCTTTGTTTTTTTCCTTCTTTCACCTTCTCTTTCTGTCTTTCCTTATGTTATACTTTATTTTTTCCTTCCTTCTCCTTATCTTTCTGTCTTTCCTTATGTTATTCTTTGTTTTTCCCTTCTTTCACCTTTTCTTTCTGTCTTTCCTTATGTTATTCTTTGTTTTTTCCTTCTTTCACCTTCTCTTTCTGTCTTTCCTTATGTTATTCTTTGTTTTTTTCCTTCTTTCACCTTCTCTTTCTGTCTTTCCTTATGTTATACTTTATTTTTTCCTTCCTTCTCCTTATCTTTCTGTCTTTCCTTATGTTATTCTTTGTTTTTCCCTTCTTTCACCTTTTCTTTCTGTCTTTCGTTATGTTATTCTTTGTTTCTTCCTTCGTTCACCTTCTTTTTCTGTCTTTCCTTATGTTATTCTTTGTTTTTCAATCATTCTATCACTTTCTCTTTCTGTTTTTACTTTCTGATTTACGCTGCGATGTAGCAAGATGACGTCATTCTGACGACGGGTCACTAGTTTTCTGACGAACCTCAAATCATCGATGAACGGGTTCGCAAATGTGGCCTGACGACGCCAGACGACCCGACGCATGCGCAGATCGCCGAAATGACGTCCCATATTTGACGTCGACTATGTCGACGTGACAAACGAAAACCCCCTATTAACTGTGATATGCCCTACATGTATACAGGAACAGAATTTATTTTTTGTTGATGTTTGATGTATAATTGTGTTGTTTCTCTCTCATTCAGGTGAATGTACAAAGAAGTATGATGGCGATTCAATAACATACCGAGTGGTGGAACAGACAGAGTTCATAGATGACTCCTCCTTCTCCCCCCTGAGAGGTTCTAACACCCATGCGTATTACAAACGAGCTGCGGTCACAAACCTCAAGTCTGCAGAGAAGGTCATGTACATCTGTAAAGATCAAGTTGGTGAGTATGAGGGTCGATCGTCTGATTTTTGCTTGGGGACATTTGCTTGGGCTTGAAGTTAAGATTTGCAATTAATATGTTTGTCACATCACCAATCAGACACAACACCGCCTCCGACTTTACTCTACACCGACTCCACAACGACTTCACCTAGACTCCAAACCGTCTCTACACGGACTTCACCTTGACTTCAAACCAAACCTCCCTTGACTCCAGACAGACTCCACACCTTGACTCCACCTAGACTCCACCTTGACCTTGACCTTGACCTGGACTCCACCTTGACTAAAAATAGACTCTACCTGATTCCACGTTGACTCTGATCCAACTCCACCTTGACCTTGACTCCACCTTGACTCCATCTCGACACCAAATAGCCTCCACACCAACTCCACCTTGACTCCAAACGAACTGCACACCTACTCCACCTTGACTCCACACTTTCTCCACTTTGACTTCATACTCACTTTGGGTACTATAATTGTTTGTTTGGTCTGTGTAGGTCTTGTGTCGGTCTTGTTGTGGCTGAGGTATAACTGTTTTAAAGATTTGACCATGTACGTAAATCATATTTACTGCAATGTTTTAGAAAATTACACAATTAAAACCTGAGCTTTCCTAAGAAGGAGATGAACAAATTGTGAAACATAGAGTTTTTATATATTTGTACAGTTTAAATATTCTCATTTCATTTGTATTCTATGGCTTTGAGGAATATAAAGATCATCTTTACATCATAGTCATAAACATTTTAGCATAGATCCGCTTTTCCCACGCTGTTGGGCTGAACTTTTTAACCCTTATGGCCCTTCCCCAAGCCTACTAGTCTCCAGTATCTACCTGGGTTAGAACAGGGACCTGTTTCACAAAGCCTTTTTTCAATGACAAATGACAAAAATCATGAACAAATCTGCTGATAACCAATCAGAAGCAAGAATTTCAGTAGCTGATACAAATACTGTCATTTGTCACTGATGACAAGTTTTGTGAAACGGCCCCCAGACACTCTCATATCTAAATGATTATTCAAACTCATATCTGACATGTATTGCTTCTATCACACAGGTGATGAAACCAACTTCACTCAGAAAATTCTCCCCGATGGCAAATTCCCTGTGGATGGTTTCTTGATAATCTACGACGTCTCAAGGTCACCGGGTCACGAGAAACAACTGGAATGGCTCACCAAGCTGCAGGGGCAACTCCACAAGGCAAAGCGGCCAGTCGTCGTCGTCGCAACCAAATTCGACGAAGCCTGGGATCCGTACGTGCGCGACGCCAAGGCCTTCGCGGCGAAAATCAAAGCCCCGCTCATCGAGACGTCGGCGCAAGAGGGCGTCAACGTAGATCTCGCGTTTGCGATGATAGCGAGCAAGATCGATCGGAGGGGCGGGCCGAGGGAGGTGCCGTTCCCATCGGGTAACGAAGCCAGGCAGAAGGTGATCACGAAGGCGGTGGACGAGTATGAACAGATGCTCAAGGTAGAGGTGGTGAACTACCATGATCTTTGGACGTCGCGCAAGAAGCAGTACCAGAACAGAGATGTCTTTAGAAAGGTATGGTGTACTTGGGTGTTAAACGGAAAGTCCACCTTGATATTATGTTGGTTTTAATAAAAGAAGAAAATGAGAGGATTAGGTCACCGAAAGTTTTCAGCAAAATCAAATCACAATTAACAAAGTTATGGATTTTCGAAGGAGCTTAATTTGTTAATTTCTTGTTGGGAGCTTGCAAGATACATCACCGAGTTGCCAATTTGTTTTTGATTGATTGCAAACTTTCAAATTATCTTTAATCCATTCTCTAATTGTGCAAGCCTAAAATACTTTGTCTTATCAGTTTATACTAGTTGCCTCATAAGTCATCAATTTACTTCTATCGCTCATCACTATCACTTTTTCTTTGCTTATTTTAATATCACACATCACAATATCACTCCTCAGTATCGCTCCCAATATCGCTCATCAATATCACTCTTGTACTTGAACTTGAGAATGTACATCACTTGATGTGGTCATTAAAATACAACTTAAGACTTCAAAAGTATGTCTCTATTCTTGCCACAAACCTCTGCATTGAAGAGGCAACCAAAACCACTCGATCGTTTGCGGTTTACAGGTAGCTCTATATGGAAGGAGATAAGTGTATGTGGGATATTTCCTTGCTGATCCTAAATATACACCTGATATCCTCTTGAGTGTATGATTTACATCAGATCATTTTACTGTAATTTGATAGCCGAGGACATACTGTACTACAATTCCTACAATGTACATTGCCAGACTGATGACATAATATCAACCAGCAAAAAAAAATGTCCACTCTTAGTTCTGTAATTACACTCCAAGTTGTGTCTGGTACTTGAAAATACTTTCTTTGACAGTATTTAAAGTGATGAAGATTAGTCTACAAGAGCAGACTAGTTGCAAGTACAAAAATATTTATGTAGTCCCTGTATGTACATGTACACTATGCATAGATTATTGCCATTATTAAAGCATACATGTATATGCACTAGTTTGGCCAGGAGGGATTAGACCTCCCTGCATGGTCACTGACAGGTGGTTATCTCATCAAACCAGCTCTCAATTAACATAAGAAAAAGAGGACCATGGGGGATCAATGGTCACTGCTTTATTGTTTGCTATATAGAGGGCACAAATAGCTACAAGTAGTGCAGTGGGTCTCAGAGAAAGCTTATTTTGATTTTTTTTTTCTTCCTGTATCGTCCAAGTTAAATAGATTAACTTGTAGAGCCCAATGGTTTGCCGATGCCCTTACAAGTCTATATGTAAATTGTAGATCATTGCCATAAGTAGTGTAAATATATGCGTATTGCCTGTACACATACTTATATGGGCATGAAATTATTATTTTAGAGCGGAGGTTAAAAGGTTTTAGTTTGGCACCACAAATGTTATAAATTGTGCAAAATCTAAATCAATAAGCAACAGTATCCACCACTGTTTATGTTGCATGTGTGTCCAGTCTACTTTATAAATTGTTTAAAGATTGTGCATAATGACCCACAAGAGTTAGTGCAAAGTAATATTACAAACAATGTGTCTTTTTTTTAATTTAGGTCGTTGAACTTATCGGTACCAAGAATGCCAAGAACTACTTCACACGGCACACACAGCGTCTTCGCCAGAACCACCAGCAAAACAAGATGAAGCTGTATCTGGGAAGGCTTCCAGACGCACTGGAGAGTATATTCCCTGATTTGAACTCCATCAGTGGAAGGTAAGCATGCCCCTCCCTAAATTGAGAATGGAATATTCCTGTTTCATACTCTGTAGCACGTAGAGGAGTCTAGTTCATTATGATTTTAGGGGTGGTGAGTTTGAGAAAGTATCTGGCAATGCTACCAGGTGCACTAGGGAGTATATTCCCTGATTTGAACTCCATCAGTGGAAGGTAAGCATTCCCCTCCCTAAATTTAGAATGGAACATTCCTGTTTCATGATAAGTGGCATGTAGAGGAGTTGAGTTCATTATGATTTTAGGGATGGTGAGTTTGAGAAAGTATCTGGGAAGGTTACCAGACGCACTAGAGAGTATATTCCCTGATTTGAACTCCATCAGTGGAAGGTAAGCCTGCCCCTCCCTAAATTGAGAATGGAACATTCCTGTTTCATAATCTGTAGCATGTAGAGGAGTTGAGTTCATTATGATTTAAGGGATGATGAGTTTAAGTAAGTATCTGGCAATGCTACCAGATGTACTAGAGAGTATATTCCCCGATTTGAATTCCATAAGTGCAAGGTAGGCCTTCCCCTCCCTATATGGAGAATGGAATATGCCTGCTTCTGAAGCAGTTGCTATGTAGAGTAGTTGAGTTCATTATGATTTTAGGGGTGGCGAGTTTTAAACAGTAGAAGGGAATGGAAATAGATCTTGGACGGTTTCTCTATGCACTGGAGATATTTCCCCCGAATTTAAAACCCATCAGTGGAAGGTTAGCTTGCACCCCCTAGATTTAGAATGGAACACTCTTGCTTCTATGGCATTATAACGTAAAGGAGTCAAGTTCATTATGATTTTAGGGGTGATGAGTTTTAAAAGCTCTACAGACCCTCTGTAGCTCATTTTAAATGTTGAGTCCATTCCTTGATCTTAACTACCTCATTGCAAGATAAGCTGATTACCCCCTAAATTGTGAATGGTATAGTCTTGTCCATCAGATAACAGATACTGCAGTACTGCAATGAGGAATATATGATTGCTTATATACATCTCAAATTCAAAACAAAATGTTTCAGCGGGATTCCTGCCACTCATTATCCCTTAAAGGTACTATGTCCCATTTGCAGGCCAAAAAAATGAAAAAGTTAAATTCCAACTGCATTTGAAAGATAATACTAATTTAGAACTTCCCTAAAAAAAGGTGGGGCTTGAAAATGTCTTCAAGTGGGAAAATAACGATTATTAGTTGTCAAATCGACTTTAGGGCTATAGAGCCCAAAAGTAATAGTCTTGATTTTCAGACAATTGCACCGAATAGTCATACGTTTTATGCTGCGCAAAGATTCAATCAGTTTAATCTTGGCCATCACAAGAAGTGGGTTATTGATGTAGACAAATGCTCATGTACCCTTTACAACTCTTTTCATGTATGTTATTACCAAAGAAGAAAAAAAGCCAGTCAGTACTCAATAGTGTCTGACAGTGAAGTCTAGCAAGTAAATGCGTTTCCTTGCATAATTTGAATATGAGGACACTGCTAACGTTTAAATTTCACAGATAGGACATACATGACATATTCATAATTTCTGCAAAGTTCTACAGCATTTGAGGTTAGCTGCAAAAGGGACATAGTACCTTTAATGTCCTCCGTCATGTCATAAATACTTGAATCAAAACCAATCGCATAGTTAATTGCCCACTTGTTTATAATGGCATCTGGTTTCTCTCAATAATGAGCATTTTTAATGCACGTATTTATTTTATTAGTTTTTATACTTCATTAAATTTCTTGCCTACCGTGTTTACTCACATCGATCTTTTCTCCTTGATAAAGAACATTTTGTCAAGATTTTAGATAGTACGAGTGTCGCTATCTTGCTGTTTATAGATATTAAAAGATAAAGTGGAGTTTTTTTAAGTGGTTGCCCTATGAAATAAACTGGGAAGAAGGAATGGGATAGGTAAAACATGATAATTGGTAATTAACGTGATTTTCGTCAACAACAACAAAATACTTGAGTGGTAAAAATATCACTCATTCTTGATGAAAGTCACATGCACTGTACCCAGAAACATGTATCAGGGACTACATCAATATGTGGCATGAAAGTTTTGTCCAAATAATTTAGCTCTTTCAAAATGGGTTGGACTTGCCCAAATACCAACATAAAAATTGTAGCCTACTTACCTTGCAAATATGGCGTGATCAGTGGGGAATTATTCTGATAAAAGTTAATAAGCCGCTCATAGATATATTTAGACCATTGAAACTTGTCGCGGCTTCTATTTAAGCATTGTTTGTCGTCTCTAGGAGGAAGAATCAACCTTTATTAAATTTCACATTCAGTATTGTTGCCATTATCTTCCAAAACTGAACTGTAATGTAAACAAATGGCCTTTAAATTATTGAAAGAAAACCCACTTAATCCCTTGAGTCATCGATACTTTAAGGTAGGAAATAAACACTTGTGCGGTTATGGGCGTGCCATCAAAGCTAATATTTATCAATAGGTTTCAAGATTATTTATAAAGTGTGTGCAGTACTTCCTTGCCAACTATTGCCTACATGTGACTTTTATATGCCACTTTCTCAAGAAAAAATGAATTGGGATAAAAGCAATTTTCAACTACTTAACAAATTACAAAACATGTTACAAACAATATTTAAAAGCCTCACTGCACGACGCTACTTGCACCCTCTATGTGACAAACAATGCCTAATCGGTACCTGTTGGTCTCCGATGATCCCCTTTTATTATGTTCATTGAGAGCTGATTTGATGAGATAACCACCTGTCCCTGACCTTGCAGGGAGGTCTAATCCCCCCTGGCCAAAGTAGTGCAGACTGGCTTTAAACCTTGGATACTAGCCTCTCATTTTGTACTTTTTTTACCCAAAACATAGTAGAGTTAGACTTTCTGCCTAGAAATACCACCCGTCTCTCTCTCTCCTTCCCCCCTCTCTCTTGTATCTCTCTCTGTCCCCCACATTCACTTTCTTTCTTTCCAACTCTCTTTCATTCTCTCTTGTCACAGGGACTGGACTGAATGTCGCCACATGCTGCCCGAGATGACCAACTTTACCCAATGGTTCATCATGCTACCCCGCGACCAGTCTTGGAGGGACAGTGAATACATCGACACGGACGAACTCCGCATCCCTTACGACCTTCTCGAAGGCAACGAGATTGAGTGTGAGAACTGCTTCCAAGATCACGTCAATAGACTCAACGCTGCTAAGAGGAAAGAGAAGTAAGTTGAAGAAAAATAAAAATAATAATAACAATACCCCACCTTTATATAGCGCCTAAATGCCCACTGTTCTACTTGTATCCACTTGAGAATGAGTTAATGAGAAGCCATCTGTCAGTGACCTTGCAGGGAGGTTTAATCCCTCCTAGCCAAACTAGTGCAGATGGCCTTTAACATATTGACGATGTCTCTAAGTGCTTTACAGATTTATTATTTGCCCGCGCACGATGTACATGTATGCACATTCTCCATTTCTTTTACATTTAAAGAGAAGGTTGAGTTCTGGGAAGAGGTGAAAAATAATTTGTGAACTTTATCATTCTTATTATGCAAGTGTGGAAGAACATCAGATAAGACATGTTCCCTGAAAAAGCATGGCTCTTCAAATGCCTTCATCTCCTAAATATGTCATGTAACATTGTAAAACTCGGGGGGTAGGTTTTTTACGCCACGTGTTCGTGTAGTCCCATATACATCTTTTTGTGTACAGTGTTTGTAACTTTATGAGACTTGGCTAAATTTCTTATCATTTTGATGATTCCAAAACCTTGCAATACACACAAATTCTTATATGCTAGATGATCAACCTTTTCTGGTCGATTCCACACCGTTTCTTTCACAATGCAATCGCATGACCAGAACTCAACTTCATCTTTAACAGGCGCTCGCAATGCTGAGCAAATTACTTAGCTTCACATCATACCTGGTACCCATTTAACACCTGAGTAGAGAGTGGCAATTGTAGATTAACGTTGGTCATAACACTGAAGGCTAATCCTGGTGATTGACAACACTATTTATTTGGTAAACACCCGAATGGTGTTGAATTCCCCATGAGAGCACACTACCAAAGGTCTCAACCTTGACAAATTTATGCTCTAATACATATTATCTTGGGACATTTCAGAATGAAGGCAGACTTCAAGAAGCTGCTGGAAAATCTGCCAAACATCGTCCTCCCGTTCCGCGCCATGGACGAGGACGTCGTCTTGGACGCGATCTCAAACAGCGAGAGCTTTGGAGAGCTCGACGAGAGCACGAAGGTCGCCATCTACAACGTGCATCAGGAGAACATCCAAGCCAGAGCGCAGTCCGACTTTGCCGAGCTCCTGATGGAGAAATACGCCCTACTCGCGAGTGTGGATATCACGCAGCAGCCAAGCAAAGAGGTGCAGAAACTGGTGAAACAGCTGGAGCATGAGCCTAGGTAAGTGATAGTTGAATCTGGGTTGAGTGAATAAAACAGCTGGGTGTAAGTCTAGGTGAGAGTTGGTTTGTGTCGAGCTCCTGAAAGTGAAACTCTAACTTTAGTTCTGGCAGCCGTTATCAGCACACAGTGCATTTCAAAGAATAATTCTACCAGGTACCCATTTACCTCACCTGGGTGGAGTGTAGCAAACGTAGATTAATGTCTTGCCAAAGGATATTAATGACGGAGCGGGACTCGAGTCTTTACTCGACCGCAACACCTCTATGCACTGCAAATCTATGCTATACACACAGATCAGCACTGTGACTGTCAAGCAATGATTATTAAAACATGCAGTTAAATCTCTCTTAGATTAAACTTATTATTAAAAAAATCTTTCCTTATTTCCACAGATGGCAGAAGCTGTCTGAGATGAATCTAGAGAGATACGTGATGCTGCTCAAACAGCTTGCCTTCGTACACAATCCCACGACCGACAGCTGTTACTACGGCGAAAAGTGCATGGAGAAACTAACTCAACTCTGCATCGAGAGAACAGTACAGAGGTAAGAATTATTCATCATTTATTCATTCACCAAACCTGGGACCCGTTTCACAAAACTTATCATCAGTGATAAATGACAGTTTTTGTTATAAGCTACTGAAATCCTTGCTTCTGATTGGTCATCAGCAGATTTGTCACTGAATTTTGTCATTTGTCATTGAATAAAGGCTTTGTGAAGCGGGTCCCAGGTTGAATGTGATATTGGAAGTAGTAGTTGGAACTCCAAAGAAGACACTTTCAGGTGCCAGGAAAAATTTCACAAATATTGCAAGTAGTCCAGGGCCCTGTTTCATAAAAATTGTAATCCAGTAGCAAGATACAATAATTGTAATATGCTTCAAGATGGCTGCCTGCTTTTATATATATATATATATATTTTTTTTTTTAAAATCAGAAAAAGATAATTTTAGCAGTATGTTTTTCATGTTTTTTAATTCCAAAAAATAAAATAAAAATAAAATATAACATAATTCAAAAAAGAAAAAAACAGGTGGCCTCAAAGTAGGAAGCGGGCGGGGACGCTAAACATGATTTTCTTTTTAATTTCGCCTAAATCGTTTTGTGTCTCTGCAGATCACCGATCAAAGAATTGGGAACCTGGGACGACTCAAACAACAAACTCAATATCATTGTCGTTGGTGAGGATGGATTGGCCGATGAACTTGACACCGAAATAAAGGTATGGGACTGCATGCCTAGATGTGTAGACAATGTTCAGTAGAGGCATGTTTTAAGCAAGCACCCATGTCAACAGTTTTTAGATCTAAGGCTTTTATTTGTGGCTTCTGTGTTTCAGGCTTTCACATTCTGACTATTGAAATACAATTAATTTGTAACAGGTGAATTCAATAATAAGCCAGTTCACGGTTGCAGTCTGAGCATGATGAGCAGATAAAGGTCATTGCAGAACAAATTATGAAATACACGAAGACAAAATACTTGATACATGCTCATGAAAGTTATGTAATCATTATTCATTTATGCACTCCATGATACACAGGTGGAAGTATTCTTTGAAAAGGAGAAACAAAGGCTATTTATGTAGCACCACCATCGCTGTAGGAGTGATTATTTCAAAATGTACATTGTGGGACCTTTTCATGTTTTGAAGAACTGGATATTTGGGGTCATTGCAGTAATCTGCTAACCGTGAACTGGTCTATTTGTACTTGGCACTCAACAAAGATATTTAATTGAAATTTGATTACTTGACAAAAGTGGCCTATTAAATACAAACTTAAGATGAGGTAAATATTTCAAAAGGATTAGTCTCTGGCCAGCCATATCTGTTTTTAAACAGAGTACGAAGTTACTAATATACATTGTGGGTTTTATTAAAAACAATCTGGTTTTCTATTTCTTTTAATCTTTAATCTTGCATGACCTTTTGTAGAATTCACAGGCATTTCGGGGCGGCGGAAGGAATTTTTCCCAGGTATACGTATGACACAAGTCTCAATAAATAATCTAACAAAATTTTATTAATTTTCACCAATATTCTATCAAATTTCATGGTCTAAATTAATTTCACAATCCATTTTGATGATTATTTTTACTCACAATTCCACATCGTTCCTTAACATGTATTTATTCTTTTTTAATCGTCACATTTACTGGTAAGACAAGGAGATTCAAGACTTATCTTAACAAGATGTAATCTGCCAATACAAATGAAATACATCATTTAACCATCATATCAGAACTTATAACAAACATACCCCAATGAATAGCGAAATGGATATAAGAATTTGGAATTAAAAAAAAGAAAAAGAAAAAGAAAAAAATTATTTCAAGGAAATATGCGTATCTATTGATATAGACTCATTGCGTCTGAGGATTTTGTATTATTATTGCTGTGTTGTTCATTTGCAAGTGATGTGTTTGTTTTGTAAAACATTTTAACTCGACATGAACAGCCAGTTCATGTGGGGTAAAATAACTCTAAAAATACCTATCCCTCAATGAGGAAGTAAAGAAAATGGACCTTGTGTGTCTTTGAGAGTAAAAATTTCTCTCTTCTAAAACCCTTGCACATCTAGGCCCTGTCTCATAAAACTTGTTATCAATAACAAATGCTAACTCTCAATGACAAACTTGCCCTCAGCCAATCAGATGCCACGATTGTAGTAGCTTATAACAGTTATTATAACTTGTTATTGATATCAAGTTTCGTGAAACAGGGCCCGGGTAATCATTAGTGGTGAAAATCTTATGTAGTGGTGTGCCTGCACAACTCTATATCAAACTAAGGGGAAAGATGTAGGTCAAAGTTCATAGTCTAGGGTCAAAGCCTAGGTTCAAAGTTCATAGTCTAGGTTCAAAGTTCATAGTCTAGGGTCAAAGTTCATAGTCTAGGGTCAAAGTTCATAGTCTAGGTTCAAAGTTCATAGTCTAGGGTCAAAGTTCATAGTCTAGGTTCAAAGTTCATAGTCTAGGGTCAAAGTTCATAGTCTAGGGTCAAAGTTCATAGTCTAGGGTCAAAGTTCATAGTCTAGGGTCAAAGTTCATAGTCTAGGGTCAGAGTTCAATTTACACTCTTCATCTGATGACACAAGACTACTCACACAGATAAGTTATGATCTTCTTTTCTAACACTCCATGCATGGAAAAACTTAAAACATACATGTATATGAGTAAACTACTAATTTAACCGTACACACATAAATGTATCATTAAATTATGAATTCAACCTCTAAACTTTGTATGTTGATTTTGTTTAACATTGACACTGTTACTTCATATGGACAATATTATTTTCAAACACTCTTTTTTTTCTCCACAGTTTTTCTTATGTTTTGCATACATAAACACATATATATCTCTAAAATTATATTGCATGAAGTATCTACAGGTAATTGAAAAAGATATAATTCATTCATTGCCACTATTTTGTCCATAACAGACTAGACCAATCAATAAATGAATGATGAATGTGATGAATGCCAAGAATCTTTCAAGCTGCACACAGTTCACTACTTTACCACATCCTGTGAAAGATCTTGGTAATTTTGTTTGTGAGGGAAAGAATGATTAACATACAAGAAACCCCTTTAAAAATATTGTGGTAAATGGTAACTGAAGCAAACAAAATAGAAAATCAAACTCAAGTCCTGGACATGAAATTCTGATTTGCTTGATAATAGTTGACGTTTTGCCTAAATTTCGGATCTACGTTTGACAGGAAAAGTACACCAGTTACGCCTAAAAATGAGGTGCTGTGTGTCCAAATTTATTTCAGCACTTTCAAAATATGTTCGTATGAAATTTACGATTGAGACTCAGTTTAAAGAAGAGTACTAATCTAATCCATCCTAATAACTTTTTTTCTCCATAGTCGCAATCGTACGATGGTGACTACACGCTGGATAAGGTTCTGTACAGCCTCGATCTGAAGACTATAGAGGGCGATATCACTTATCCGAGTAATCAACTCCAATCGGAAAGCTTCACACCGCAAGGTAAAATTTGTAGACTGCAAGACATTGTATTTATAATGCTTCTCTTTACCCAGGAGTTTAGCTCCTTGGAGCAAATACGATGTTTGACGTCCCTCCGATACTGCGCAGGTCGGCATATGCGCAGATATATTACTGAGAAAGACAAGAAGACAAGGTTCCTTCAGGCTTCTATAGAGAATATACAGCAGTGTCAACTAATTCCTTCTTTTACTAAACTATCGTTCAGGTTTCATGAACTCCCTCAATGATTTGATGAGATCTATGTATGCATCATCAGAATCTGTTAATTATAGTTTATTGCTTCCGAAACTATAATTATTATCTGACTTTCCAGTTCTCGAGCCATTTTATTTGCATGAGAACCAGAAGTTCTTTGCCAAATATACCCACGGCAGGTGCTGTCCTCTAAATACCGTAGCTGCGGTAGCGAGAGTTGTCGGGAGCTTCCTCAACTCCTAGACAACCCTCCAGGAGGCAATAGATTAAGAAAGGAAGATGCCCCCAAAGCCACTGTCCATGAGTTGGAAGTGATGTTGTTCCAGATAGCTGCAAGAAAGCTTAACAATAGCTCTGGCAAATTGGTTTTACAATGCTTTTCATGGCATTACGGTTCAAAAATCTGTTACATGAATAATAGATAAATGTTTGTTATTCTTTCTTCTTTACACCAGGTTGTATCTGTGTCTTCACATCTCTGGAGGGTTTCCAGTACATCCAAGACTCCCTGGAACGTACCATTCTATCTGACCAGGAGGAGTACAACTCAACAACCCTGAGGGACCTGGCCGTGGTGCTAATGTTTGGTCGCAGCACCAGCCCGGAGGCAGACGCGGCTCAGGTCAGGGATAAAGCAGAGATGTTGTGCCGCAGGTAAGACATGGTGTTGCAGCACTTTGACCCTTGAACTTTGAACATCGAACCTTGAACCTTGAACCTCGAACCTTGAACCTTGAACTCATATCCCCATCAGCAGATCCTTGAGATCTTGGGATGATGGACCAACAGGCAGCGTCAACCATCGGCGTGCTGCACATAGCTGAAATGAACATTACCCCATACGTGTTGTACACAATGCAAAATTGACATGGATATGTGAATAGTGTACAAATAATACACAGCAGTGAGGTCATTAGTAAGAATGACGCTCACAAGGTATCTTTGGAACAGTCTAACTTGGACTGTTTCAAAGGTACAGAGTGTGGGTAATTTTAATAATGCCGGAACAAAATGATGTGAATTATTTGTTTTATGAGACAATGTTTATTTGTTTTATAACATGCTGTTTTATATTATGATTTTACTAATGACCCCCTTATCACTTAGTAATAACCGGTCAATACTTGTTAGGCAAAGTAAATGCCTGGTTCCGTGTACGCTCTCAACCAATCATTTAATTAGGATCCGCTTCATTATCTTATAATGACTATTAGTCAATTAGCATTTATTGAAAAACAACATTTGAGATTTTGATGCTGTTCTTTACTAAATTCTTGCTGTACTACTTCCCTAAGACAGCAGAAGATCTTGCAAACAATGAACAAGTTCTGACTTTGGACACTACCCATCCTTTCTTACGACTATGATGGAGGAAACTCATGTTATGAAATGGGTCTTTTTCCCTGTAGGTTGAACAACTGTCAGATCGTGAACGTGCCTCCAGACAACACCACCCTTTGGCACGGGAAGAAATTCAGCGAGTCCCAAATCCAGGATGCCCTCAGATCCGTGGTCGCGGGTCAGAAGTATCGCAGCGGGACCCCCAACCAGGTGGAGAGCGACAGAGGAGATAGGGGAGACAATGCTTTCAGGTTTGCACCTCTGAATTCTTGTAGTTTGCGTGTAATGTTGAATTATCTCATTCCTGTCTTTGTTGTTCTCTTGCTTTCTTCTATTTAAAGTAAACAATTCTCTTCACTTTAGATGCTCTACTTCATTTCTTGCTAATCATTACTTGCTCAAATCATGAACATGCTATACACCTTGTGATGCTAAAGTTCTTGCTATAGCTAACCGTTATATCAGATGCTGTATAATCCATATTTATTTTGATTTCCTTGACTACATATACATTTAAACTATCCATATCATATTCATTTTGTCTCCATTGCTTTGCACAGCTCACTATTTATATTACATATTTTGCACCATGTATTTATCTAATTTACTTTTTCTCTCTTGCCTGCCTGTCTTTGTATTGTACATGAATGTAATTGTTTCTTTTTACTGCACTTTGCGTCCTGTGCATTTGTGTGTCTCGTCACCAACCCTTTTAAAACACTTTTGTTGGTCCATCCTTTCTTCACCTCCCATATTTGCATATTTCCCACCTTTTATTCTTCATTCTTAAAAAATTGCCCTCCCTTTTCTTTTGGCAATTCATGTTTTCCAAATCTCACATCTCCATCCCACCCTGTCCTTCCTTCCTCTATCCCTCTTGCGCTCTCCTTTCATTACTCTTGAATTATTATACTACTCTGTTCTCACCTCTCTTGCTCCCCTTCTTTCTCCACCTTCTCTCTCTCTCCACCCTCTCTCTCTCTCTGTTTGTGTGTGTCTCTCTCCCCCTCTCTCCCTTTCTATATATTTTTTTTTCCTCACTCCATATTCTCCCTCTCTCTTCTTGCCGTGTGTCTTTCTTTGTTTGGCACACTCTCCATCTCTCCTTCTTTTCTCTTCCTCGCTTTCACTCTCTCTCACTCTATCCCTAACTCTTTCTTTCTCCACCCTATCCCCCCCCCCCTCTCTCTCTTCCTGTGTGTCTCTCTTTTTTGGCACATTCTTCATCTCTCCTTCTCTCCTCTTTCTTGCTCTCCTTCTCTCTCTCCATCCCCTCTATCTCTCTCTTGCTGTATGTCTCTCCCTGTATGACACACTCTCCATCTCTCCATCTTTCACTTATTTATCTGTGCATGTTTATCACTACACCATCCACCAACTCATCTGCTTCTCGCACACTCTCTGTCCTTCACCTATGGTAGGATTGGCATGTGCTTAGCGTGTGGTGATCCTTTCTCACCCGAGTTGGTACTGCCCTTTCTCAGGACACACAACTACAGCCTCTCTCTAGATAGGTACACCAGTCTTTCTCATTCATGCTAGCTTTTCATTTTGCACACTATCTTATATTTTGAACTTATATTGCTACTCTACTGTACTTCATGAATATATATTTCAAATTATCCTGCAATGCATACCGGTAGCTACTTATGTCCGTGCTATTACTCATCATTTTCATTTTTATGCTTCCATAAAACTATTTTCTTCTTGCTTAATGCATTTATTTTGTTTTAAATTCCTCTACTGTTTTTTCATCTTATTGAAATTCTTATTTTTTCTGCAATTTCTACATTTTCTGATTTCCTTTTTCATGACATTGTAAAGATTCTGTTTCCATGGAGAATTCAAAGTTTACAATAATAATCTTGTGTTTTAAATACTATGTTATTAGCTAGTGTCCTTATTTGATTTACGGAGTCATTTTCATAAGAAAATTTAAAAAAATTTAGACTGATGACATCAGCAATTTTAAGCAAATGACTGCTTTTCAACAGGTTTATGCTAGGAAAAGGAGAATTCTCAAGTTTAAAAAAAAAGTGTTTAGATAAAGCTATGTTTCCTGGATTCTCGTTGTGATTATAATGACCTGAGTTTGACCTCCTTTGCAAAACACCTCCCCTTCCCCTACCGCCACGCCCACCACCAACACCTCCTCCACCCCTTTCCATCCACCCCCCTCAGGATTGGGCTATGCATGCCTTGCGGTGACCCCTTCCAGCCGGACCTGGTCCTGTCGCCCATCACCAGCCACAACTGCGTGGCGACGCCCAACGAGAAGAACTCCATCACCTGTGACATGTTCCTCATCGATACCAAGTGCAGGGTGGACTTTGAGATCTCATCCTATCACCTAGGGGACAGCCTGAGGGAGCAGCGCGTTCACCACGGCTACATCCTCGTCTACGCGGCTCAGCGGAAGGCGTCGCTGGAACTGCTCAAGTATGACCGACATAGCGATAATGTTTTTTTGGTTGGGGGAATATTGTTCAGGGATGCCAGCTTTCAGGCAATAGCCTGAATTCAGGCCCTGGCGAGTTATTTTCAGACCACAGTTTAGGCCTTTTAGTGTACAAAAAAGCTCATTCTAGGCGATTGTTAGGCCCTCTGATCAATACTAACTGGCATCCCTGATTGTTGTATTATCTTGTTTTTGTTGGTGTTAGTTATAGGTTATTAGAAATTCTGGTCAAAATTACTGATCAAAGTGGGGCTAAGTATAAGATCCTTAAAAAATGACACATCTGTAGACCGATTCAAGAAAATATGTGAAGGAAGCCACATTTATTTTGTTTGAAAACATGGATCGCTATTGCCTGGACTTGTCTTTTTAACCCTTTCACGACAGGAGTTATTTCAGGGCTAAATTGATCACATATTGTTATTCAAATTGGCAACAGTAATATTCTTCTATTTATGCTACATTAAAACAAAAAATGTCTCTGAAAACAATTCACATGGTCTAGAACGCTGTTTAAAAAATTACCAATTTGACGAGCAATCTCTGAATATGTTGCCAATTTAATGATTTTAAAGCAATAGAGTCATGGAACAAAAATTGTGGCGGAGTATTCCCACAAAAATTGCCCATTCTCTTTACAAATTGTTGATATTAATGTGACACAAATAAGTGAATGAATTAAGATTAATGATATTTTAATTTTCTTGTTGATATATTAAAAAACTAATTCTTAGATGATGAATTTGTTGTCATTCATCACGCTTTGTTGTTGTTGTGGAAATGCTAAGGGAAAAAATAACCAGCAATAATGGGAAAATTCAAAGGCAGTCATTAGAAACATTGTAAGGGAACATCTCATAAGTACTCAAAGTCACTATAGGTTTTGATTTTAAAGCCTATGTGCACTAGTTTGGCAAGGAGGGATTAGACTTCCCTGCATGGTCACTGGCAGGTGGCCATCTCATCAAATCAGCTCTCAATTAACATAAGAAAAAGGGGACCATGGGGGATCAACGGGTACCGTGTAGGCATTGTTGGCTGTATAGAGGGCGCAAGTAGCTACAAGTAGTGCAGTACCGCTTTAAAAATGTTTCTCAGACTTGGTACACCTCTTCAATTTTGATTTTGTTCTCTTTAGGTGGTTCCTAAAGATGGTGGTGCCCATCCCAACGCTTGTCGTGGCTGTGTGTGAGGACATCAACTCCGCTGCGGACGGGATAGCAGAGGGCAACCGTCTTGTGGACAATACACCCACTGCAAGATTAGTGACAGCGAACTGCTCATCGTTCAGAGATCAAAGTATGTGCTGTGTGTGGGATTGGTCTAGAATTGCAGTACCTAAATGTATTACAGAAACGTTTAATTATTTTTATAATTAAAAATATGACTATAAAATGACAGCAAGTTCCTTCAGGATGAATAGTTTGTTGGTGATTAAATGAAGGGGGTAGTATTGCTAAGATGGTTGTGCAATTAGGGGTTTGGGTATTTTGGAGGTAGTTTGTCATGGTATGATTGACTTCTTTGTACCTTGCAGTATTGATAATGATCATGCAGTGGAACCTGTTAAACAAGGGAAACAAGAAAAGTGGTCTTTATAGGCAGGTGGCTTAGATTTACAGGTTCCGTTATTATATGTTTCAATGAGAATCCACTTTCAAGGGAATCAAAAAATGTGGCATGTACAGACAGGTGGTCTTTCTATACAGGAGGTCTCTAAAGCAGGTTATACTGTATTAGATGTTGCACTCTTTAAACTTATTACAGGGAATCCTGTATGTAAAAACTGCTCAAGGGAAACATACAAAAATGTGGTCATTATAGGCGGGTGGTCATTATGTACAGGTGGTCGCTAAAGCAGGTTTGACTGCACTTAAGCCTATGTAGTGACCAAATCTCAAACCTCTATTTCCCCCCTCCCCTATTCAGCTGTGATCTACAACAGGTTTCTGAAGGAAGCACTTGATAAGAGGAGAGAGACGGAGAGGATGTTCAAGGTAGAGGAGCCAGCCAGTCCCAGTCCTTTCATATCTAACAGACCTCCCATGGAGTTACCTTCACCCCAGTAAGTTCACTAACAAAATATTATTTATTTCTTGATGGATTCATTTATTTATGTATCTACTGTAAACGCTGTTATTTTCATGCGATTAATTTTTCGCGCTGAGCGACCCCAAAACATATTCGCTGGTTCTTAAATTCGTGTTGCACCTAATTCAGCCCGTTCAGAACAAGCATAAGAAAACATGTTTATATTTTTCGCGGGTTCTAAAATTCTAAAAAGACACTGAATTCAGCGCGAAATTCGTGAAAATTAATGTACTGCAAATATTTCTGTGTTTACAGTATGTATCTTTCTATCTATCTGACTATCTAGTTAGGAGATAGTTAGTTGGTTATTCCCCAGTAAGTTCAGTAACAAAATCAACAAAACCATCAACCAAAAATATTTAAACAAAATAAAGCAGATTTCTTGAATGGACCAGAAGCAAGTTGCGTTCTTTATAGTAATAATATGGATATTTATATAGCGCCGGTATCCGCCAGGCTCTGACGCTCTTGGCGCTTTACACATATTACCCTGGTTGTAGCCGACTGCCAAAATATCTAGCGCTCAAGTATATCAGGTACTCATTTGCACCTGGGTGGAGAGTGGCAAATGTAGATTAACGTCTTGCCAAAGGACATAAGTGCCGCAGCGGGACTATTCTATCACCAGAGCCCTGTTTCATAAAATGTGTTAAAAAAAACAATAAAAAAACACAGTAACTGTTATAAGCAATTGAAAATTACAGTAACTGTTATAAGCTATTGAAATCATTGCATTTTAATGGCTGAGAGCAAATTTGATACAGACATGTGACGCTTGTTATTGATAACAACTTTTTATGAAACAAGGCCCAGATCATAATCAGGGCTTGAATGCAGGTATACCACACACATCTTATTTGTCTGCTTTCAATTTTATGTTATTTGTATGCCTCCGTTACGAAGTAGCCGGAGGCATTATGTTTTCTGGTTGTCCGTCCGTCCGTACGTCCCGTTCTCGTGATCGCGTTATCTGAAGAACCGATTAATGGATTCCTGCCAAACTTTGGTCATGTATGATACTTGCAGAGCCGATGAACTGATTAGATTTTGGGGTCACAAGGTCAAAGGTCAAAGGTCACATGGCTCATTATGTATGCAAAAACAGCTCTTGATCGCGTTATCTGAAGAACCGATTGATGGATTCCTGCCAAACTTTGGTCATGTATGTATCTTGCAGAGCCGATGAACTGATTAGATTTTTGGGACACGAGGTCAAAGGTCACAGGGCTCATTATGTATGCAAAAACAGCTCGTGATCACGTTATCTCAAGAACCGATTGATGGATTCCTGCCAAACTTAGGTCATGTATTTTACTTGCAGAGCCGATGAACTGATTAGATTTTGAGGGTCATGAGGTCAAGGTCAAAGGTCATGCGGCTCATAATGTATGCAAAAATAGCTTGTGATCGCATTATCATTAGAACAGATTGATGGATTCCTGCCAAACTTAGATCATGTATGTATCTTGCAGAGCCAATGAACCGAGTAGATTCGTGGGTCATGAGGTCAAAGGTCAAATGTCATGGGCTCATTATGTATGCAAAAATAGAACTGACAGATGGATTACTATTTAACTCAGGACATCTTGCAGAGCCAATGAACTGAGTAGATTTTAGGGTCATGAGGTCAAAGGGTCATATATGTATATGAGAAATCGCTTGTAATCACGATATTCTGAGAACCTGTTAATGGATTACAATTGAACTTGAATTTGAAAAATTTCTTCTGTTTTGGTTTGTAAACTTGCTCTATGACGGAGGCATCATTTTCCATCTAGTTTATCATCATTTTCCTTTCTTTCATTTCTTCCTTCAGCAGAGATGGCACGCTAGATGATTCCCAGACCCCTACGTCAGGTAAAGCACAAACCATAACCTTCCCCTCAAATATGTATCCTTATTACTCCATTCTGCATGGAATGAATCATATATTCTTGCATTTTGTAGTGTCTTTATATCTTCACAGACACCATACTAGTTTTGTATACGTCTGTTTAGAGCTAGTTGGGTCCATGATGATAGTAAATGTTAGATGTACTTACCATAAGTCAAAATATGTATTCATGCAGTACATATTCATATAAATATACTGTTGATTGTGAGATTCAGATGCCACACATATTGCCTCATCTGTCTATTTCCTCACATTACTTTTTCATGTACTTTTTCATTTGAATTACATCACATTTAGGTTTACATCGTCTCTTTCCTTTTAAGCAACTTTTAGCAAGCCTGTCTGTCTTTGAATCATTTCTTGTCATAAGTAGAAGAATTTCAAGTAATATATTTGAAGGCAGTGAAGAGGAAAATAACAATTAAAAAAGTAAAGACAAACACAATGAAAATGGAGAATTAGAGTTTCAACAAAATAAGATTTTTATTTTACTTTACTACTTCTTTGTTTATTTATTTATCTTTTTATTTATATCTTTTTACGACCTTATTTCAAATTTACTTTACGAATTGAAAATAGGGCAGCCAAGATTTGGAATGTGGACAGAAATAAGAGAAAATAAGTAGAAGAACATTCCAACAAGAAGGAATGCAAAAATATGGAGAAGAAAGAAAAAAAATGATAGTAAAACTATGTATTTAAGATGGGAGATAGAAAAATATGTCAAGGCTATAAAGAGGAGAATTTGTATGAACCTCATATGGACTGCATCCAACTAAAGCTTTTCCCTTGATATACATGAATGAATGAAACAAAGCCCTCCTAAATGTCCGAAGTGTTATGCATTATAGATATACCCTTTCCCCATATAGCAGTATGATATGATTGTTGTAATTGATAGCATACATAAATGTAAGTGGCATGATTTTGACCTGGATTCGAAAATGGTTCTTTAATCAGTCATAACAAATCCAAGTCGTACATATTACACATCTATGTAGGTTCCTCCGCTAGCTTTCTATCGATGCTTTGGGCTTAAAATGGGATGCAAATGAACAATCTAAACCATGTCATATGTATGCCCTGTATATTGTTATGAATATCCCCAATTATACAATATATGTATATACTTGTAAAACCGAGTATGCATGTTCTTTCTTGCATTTTATTTAACAAAGATATCTGTATACTTTTTTGAAATGGGTAATGGCTTCATAATTATAGTCATGTAAAATATTGGATCCAGTATTTCTATTGCTGGTGTTGTAGGAGCTATATTATTATTTTGTTTTTTTCATTATTAACAAGTCCACAACTAATTTTGGGGAAATTGTAAATATATCCAAGTCAGAATATACTTATTTATTTGCAGAATTTAATGAAAAAGCATAACAGGGTCTTTGGGTTTCTAAATGAATTCAGACTGCTTTTACCCTTACATTACATTTTTTTGCTCCCTATAAATTTGTCCTAACTGGTTGTGAGGCTATCTAGAATCCTCTCATAAAATTGTAGCAATGGTCTGAAATAAACCTTGTCGTTCCTAGCCCTCAAGAATTTTCAATTCAATTCAAACTATGTGTCAGACATTTTAATGCAAGGAAATTTTCTCTGTAATTTTAACAATTCAGAGAAGTACAAAAAAGTTAACATAGGAACATATGATTCAATGAGAATTAAGTCAATTGCTTAAAGCTACAGAGTGACAGAGTCCCAATTGCGTTAAGGAAAGCCAGATATATTTTCTGCATGATTATATAAGAATGATGAGATATATACCGCTATCATGTGACACAGTTCGAGATTCCTTTCCCCCACCTTGTGTTTGTTGAATCCATTTTCTCTAAATGCAGTAGTTGACCATCAATATGAGAATCTCCTAGTTAGAAGCTGGTAGATACTTCTTTTTCTGGGCTTAGTGAACTTGAAAAAAACAAAAGGAAAATTGGTGAAACAGTATTAACTATCCTGAATCTTGTTCTAATTTATCCTTTCTTCATTTTTCCATCCTTCCATCCCTCAAATTTGTTGGCTTTCCTTCCCTCCCCTCAACCCTTGTTTAATAAATGGCATCTCCCAAATAATGCACTGTGTTTTCAATGTGCTGAAATGAATTTCCTTTTTTGTTTTTGCTTCTTTCCTCCCTTACCTGCATACATGTGCTGTACCTGTAATGTAACTATGCGTTTTTTATCTTGTAATTGATGCTTATTCATGTGGCGATTGTTCTACTTATAATCACCTCATGTAATGTCCACTTTGGGGGATAATTGTCAATTTCTGGCCTTTTTTGCATTGGTTACATCTATCCAATTTCTTTCTTTCACTGCAATGTTTCTCTCTTTGTCTACAATTCAATAATTATTTGTGTGTGGTTAAATGTCCTCTGATGTCAAATTGTTATGACCCTGTGTATAAATGTCTTTGTATTTGATTATTCGTTGTCTGCATCTGTGTCTGTCCTCGCTAAATTCGTCCTCAAATGCTCCTTGATTTGTTCTCATCTTTTCCAATAAATTATCATATCTCTAAAATCCATATTTCATCTCTGTATGTTATTTTTTATTGATTTTCTAATCTTTTGTTTTTGTGTTAAATATCACAAAATAATGCGTATCGCCACAACATTTATTTTCATCAATTTTGAATTATCTGTTTGGGTTTTATCCTTGAAATATTCTTTGAATTTTGTTTCAAATTGGTATTGATAAATATCTATTTTATTAAATGTCATCTCCTTAATGAACAAAATGCATTTCCTTTCTCATTGATAACATTTAAAAAAAAAAAAAAAAAAAAATCTTTATGTATGGTTCCATGTGTTCTGTTTTGTATCATGTTGTCATCATCTACATCAAATAAACATTTTTTCTTTTTTCATCACCATTCATACTCTTATGGTATAATTTTAATATGTCCATGACTATTCTGTGCATAATACAAATCAATATTTAACGCTATGATTTATTTTTTCCAACTGGTGTATTCATTATATTGATACATACAAATTCATCTTTTTTGCATTTACCGGCACTCTTACCTTATATCAACTTGACTTTACAATGATTAAATTCCACATTCCTTCCTTTGATTCTTCCATTTCATTTTATACCCATTCTATCCTCATAATATCTTGATATGTCAATATAATGCACATGTACCTTCATGTAATATCTAATTTAATTTGTATAATACCCAATCGGTCTGCATGAAATTGATGGTATTGATATATGCATATATTTGTTGCATGATGCACCGTGACCCCCGAACCCCAACCCCCTCCCTACCCCACCCCCTTCTCAATGGTGCCAACCCAAACCCCCTTCCAATAGGCTACACCCCTGAGTTTGTACCCCGCAAGAGATCCGTTTCTTCTGAAGCGGTGGTCCACGACCCCTTGGTAAAGCCCAGCGAAATCCGCAACCGCATGAGACTGCAGCAGCAGACGCATTATAGTTTCAGAGGTAAAGGAATGAACGTGTCGTCTTCATCAACAGGAGTTTAAAGTTTGAATTCCTTCCAGTTTCACAGGCAGTTTGAACGTTTGATTTCCTGGTGGCAGCGGTGGGATAATATATGATATTTTGATGTTGTGCTTAAAGATAAAGTTGAGTTCTGGTCATGCGATTGGATTGTGAAAGAAACGGTGTGGAATCGACCAGAAATGGTTGATCATCTAGCATAATAAGAATTTGTGTGTATTGCAAGGTTCTGGAATCATCAAAATGATAAGAAATTTGGCCCAGTCTTGGTAAAGTTACAAGTACTGTACACTGAAAGATGTATATGGGACTACGCACACGTGCGTTACATCTATCAGGTCCAAATAGATATAATAATTTACCAAATATATCAATTAGTAGGCGGTTTCTCTGCGAAATTTGTATCATCACGTATTAGTCAAAACATATTCTTTCACATGATTGTTAATAAGAGCTTCAATTTCATTTTTTGAGAGGGGGGCGTTTCCAAAACTGGTCTTCACCTTTAAAGGAATAAACATTTCGTCTTCGTCGATAGGAGTTTGAAGTTTCACAAGGAGTTTGATACTGGGTGTCCCCACTGAATGTTTGATTTCTGGGGCCAGCGGTGGGATGTAATAAGATTGATAATGGAGAGACAGAGAGAAGGAAAGAAATGGGGTTGTTCATGGAGGAGATGAACATTGTAAAATAAGAAAGAAAGTTTGTGAACTAAGTATGTAAGCAGAGTATATACATATACAGCTTAATACTAAATAATTCATACCCCAGTTTTTTGTCAATTTGTTGTAAGTATGTGAAAATTAGATTTGTCCTGATTTTTTTCTTGAGAAATTTAAATATTAAAGCTTATTTCTAAAAGTATCCAACAAAACCCCCATTCAACGACTCCCCCTTTCAATCTTAAGTGACAAATAACACACACACAATTTTCTTTACAAGGGGTATGAATAATTTAGTTGTTAATTCCTTATACATGTATACATTATATTACATACTGTACCTGTAATATTACCCTATTTTCTTCATTATGTATCCATTAATATTTTCAATATTCTTGACCCTTTAATATCATTGGTTTAGTTTGTACGTTTCCCTCGATATACCTCGAGAGAACTTTCCTAGTTATCTCTCCTAACCATGCTACTGTCAAGTTACGTTTGATCTCAATGGTCATTCAGTATCATATATCTATATTGTCATCATTAAAGGCCTGTTCATATAGGCCGTGGCGTTTTTTTTCTTGTGTACTAAATGAATGTTAAGTGGGGACACACCAATTGTCCTATGCGTACTCACTTGTACTCATTTGTGTGTTCTAAGATACAAACATGGTAAGTGCAGTGCACCTAAGTACGCTGAAAAAGAAAAAAAAAACCCTTGATAAACGTAGCAGTTTACAGCAGGATACATGTGAGTGTACAGGCCTTGAAGGCTTGTTTATATATGATGCAGCATAGTGCCAAAGGCCATTGCATGTGTAATAGGATGGCAGTTGCGCACAACTAAGGTCTTGCTGGTCTTCAGTAAGCTCTGTGTAATTCTCGCTACCCTAAATAGGTACGAAAATCTCGAAATTCGCGAGACGAGGTAATTTTCACTCTCTCGGGTCGTCACTACAACTTCCGGTATAGAGTCCCATCCCGCTGTGCAGAGTTTTCACGCACGCTAAAATCAGGGTTCTTACGCTTGGAATCATGAGCCCAGCACTATGCAGCCTCACAAAAGAAAACCATCGTCACTGATGTCAAAAGACGCAAAAAACAACGAATGAAATGTTCAAATAAACGTTGAAATATTTGCGAAAAAAAAACAAGACCGAGCAGACGACATATTCGGTGCATACACGTTGTGTTTTACGTTTGCGCTATCGCGCCTAGTAATATAGCGCCTGCACAGGAAGCTGTAATGTCAAAAAGCTATCCCATAATGCAATGCGCGTTTTCAGGATTTTCCCCGGATCTCGGCAGAATCGCTATTTGGGTTAGCGAGAATTAGATACAGAAATGTGAAGCATATTACACTTTGCCTCATCAAAGCCTCTGCGAATTCACAGCGTTGTATCTAAACATATATTTAGTCAGGCCTTAAATTTCAATATTTTTAGTGCAATGCCCCTTTTCTGTAGGGCACATTCCTATATTACAGCACAAATAGGAAGAATTTGAAAGGGCACATAACATCTCCAAGGCCAATGAGAGGGGCATTGAGGCCAATCAAAGGGGCATCCACGGCCATGGCCTTGGTGGCCTTGGATTAATTTAAGCCCTGCTTTAGTATGTTTTTTCTCAATCGTAATATTTGATATTTATTTTTCTTGTGTTACCCGGTAATAGGTGGTGAAGACTCGTTATATGATTCGATCAGTCAATCATCGACCCAGAAGTGGGCCCAGAAGCCTAGCAATGAAGGTAAATACGTATTATGGCTGCAGGGGGCTGTTTCACAAAGATCCTAAGTTGAACTTATCTCCAAGTTGGACTTGGAAAGCCATTAGCATCCTTGAAAATATCTTGTCAAATTTATTTTAAAAGGCATTAAATGTTGATTCAAATCATTCATATTTTCTATTATCATGGGAGATGTCATGTTCTTGATGTGGAATTTATGAAAAGTCTAAAATACTTGAATTTTTGCTTTTGATATATTTCATTGTAAGGCTGCAAATGGTTCTCCATAATATTTAAGTCCAACTTAGAGTTAAGTTTGACTTAAAATCTGTGTGAAACACCCCCAGGTGTTAAAGGGCATACAACCTATTATTAGAGGCATATTACCAAGCTGAAAGTGGGATCATGTATTGAGGGGTCAGTGACACAAAGACGTAACTCCATTTTGGCCATCTTGAGAAAAAGTGGTTTATGTGTCACGGAGTACTTGGGCCTTAAGGAGTTAAGTCTATGTTTCACTAGCCATTGACTTCAATTGAGTGGAATAAAGTCTCTGTTTTCTGGAAAGCCCACATTTTTTTGAACATTTTGATATCAAATACTCATTTTGGCAAAATATGGAGTTACATCTTTGTGTCACTGAACCCTCAATATGATGCCCTTCCAAGTGTATGATTGGGAATGGCTGATTTTGTATCATTTTGTCACTGCTTTAGAGATGAAAGGGTTCAAATCTCCTTATCATAATAAGCCTAAAAGGATGTGCAGAAGTATTATGTAGGCTGTAGACAACATTAACTAAAATCATGTCTAACTGGTTTTGGGGTCAGAATGTCATGAAACTATTGCTGCTGGTGATACATCATCAAATATGTATGTTTATATGTGCTCATCATGCATGCAGGACCTAATATGTTGCAGCAATTTATTGAGATGGAAACCATACTGCATTAACATCTGAAAAGTAGAAATAGGTTGTGAACAATGATAACTCATTTCATGTTTACCTAACCTTGGGGGCAAAATGATGTCATGAAACTATTGTTGCGTATCACCAGCAATTATGAACGCTAATATGTGCTCATGTATGAGGGAACTGATATGCAGCAGCAACTAATTGACACAGAAAACATTCTGTATTTACATCTGAAATTTGCTAATTTTCTTATCCTCCTCAAGTCATGATAAAAACCACATGTACCATCATTGTTCCAGGTAAAAAGTGTGAGCTCTTTTGTGTGCGCCTGGAATTGAGTGTGCCTGGATGTGTTCAGACTTTTGCTTGGTAATGTTTTACGTGATGCTAAATCATGCTATGGTAATGGGACCATGCATTTGTCATAGCGCAATGGCCCCCTATCTTTAGTGCGCCAATTTAAAAACAAGGGTTACATGATAACCTTATTATTTGTGTGCTCTGGGGGTTGCAATTCCTGGTAATGTACGTTTTCAGGACTCTAGGGGACCAAACATAGGATTCACTGTAACACTGCAATGATCGCAACTCATTTAGCAGAGCAGGTGCATACTTTTCAGGGAGGGTTCTAATTTGTTTTAAAGGCTTGGTATTCACTTGCATGCTGCATTCTGAAGTACGTTTTCGTAATGGGGAGTTTATCTGCAGTGTGAAGCAGTCCATAAGGAGAGGCGGTCCAAATGATCAAAGCCTGTGCCTTCTGGTCCCTTCCATAAAAATCCATTCTGAAAATAAAACAAATTTCATTTCCTCATGAGGGCCACATATTTTTTTGTTATTGAAGTGGGTCTGTTTCCTCATAATGTCCATTTTGATTTGATCTTGCTGATAAAGATAAATATTGAAATACTTTTGGCGTGAATTTTAAAGGGTTATTTTCCCCTTCTCAGTTGGTGTGAAACTGTTTCCTGTAATTAGCATAATCTCCCAGCAGCAAATCAAAGTTTAAGAAACTTGTCGTGTTTTGATTTAATATGGTTTCCTTTCTTTTTTAATTGCCAAGTCGGATGTTAATTTGGCCTTTGAATACGGATTGCAGCATGGGAAGTTAATGAGAGCAATTTCTAAAAAACATTTCTTCTTGATTTTTATTGAAGTGAGGATTTATGGTGTTTTATTATTTTTTTTTTACAACCACACCTTTCCCCACCCTCTGCTCTCCAAACTTATTCCTCATTACCCTACTTGCAATATACTACCCTTCCCTTCCATATACCCCACCCACTCATACCATCTCATTATACCACCCCTTATGCAAAATCTTTAAACCACCCCAATACCCCACCCTCTTAACTTCCTCTTTCCTCTCATCTGTACCCCATTACCCCCATCTGATTATACTACCTATCTCCTCTCTGATAAACCCATCCCTTATACCACCCCTTATACCACTCCTTATACCAACCCCTTAAATCATCCCCTTATACCATCCCCTTTAAACCACCCCCTTATACCATCCCCTTATACCACCCTCTTATACCAATCACCCTTTTCTTATGTATATACCACATCCCCATCATGCTATCCCATTTCTTACCAACTTCCTTTGCCACACCGTTTACCACCCACCATATACGTCCTTATACCAACCCATTATACCACTCCCTTATACCATACCATTATACCTCTCCCATACACCACTCCCATACACCTCCTTATACCACAACCTTAAACCAACCCATTATATTACCCCTTTCCTTGCAAGCAGCCCGCATATACCATACAGCCAACTATGAATCCAGGCAGCGCCGGTGGGGCTCGGAAGTGCGGCGAAAGCCAAACTTGCCCTTGCCCTCAACACCCCAGAGTTCTGGTACAGAAGGTAGAGATTTGGTTGAAAGATTATTTCAATGTCTTATATGTGCTTGTGCACTCCCTGTATGTAGTGCCCTCTGTGCATTGTGTTACTTATTCTCATCCTGTCTTTATTATTCTGTCCTCTCTATACTGTAAAATTCAGATTTTGGGGGTAAAAGGAACGTCAAGTACTGGGGCCAGTTTCTTGAAATCGCCATACGTCTTAAAGTTCAAGAACACCCCATAGAAATGCATGTTAATTCTATAACACATGTTTCATTAGGATGTTCCAGAATTTAGACTTTTGACGGTCTTGAGAACCCCCCCCCCCCCCCCCCTGGTTACTTATATAAGTGAAAGAAAAGAAAAGAAATTATACAGTGACCATTCATTTTGTTCCTTTGTCAAGGAACATTGTGTCAATCTATATAAAGCTATTTTACATTTCTTCAACAAAGTAGACACCCATAAACAGTAATCAAATATTACATGCCTATTGGGTAACATTTGCTCCAGGCTTTATAGCATTAAATAAATGTTTAATACATTCAAACCTGCTTTAGTGACCACCTTTAAAGAAAGATCCTCTGCCTATAAAGACCACATTTTCAGTTTCCCTTGAAAATGGTTTCTCATTAAAACTCATACTTAAGAAACCTGTATATGAAGTCCACCTGCCTATAAAGACTACTTTACTTGTCTCCCTTGAGTGATCTTTATGTACAGGTTTCACTGTAATTGGCTCTCCAATTTTCTTTGCATAATGATTAGGTATTTTGGTAGGACTGTGGTTCATGTTTGAAATTCAGTGGTAGAAATTGACAAAAGAGCAATTTTCACTCAAGCAAAACATTTCATACAATCCCCCCAAAATTACTTTTACAGTATATTTTCTTTGTTTCTTCTTTTGTCTTGGGGTCGTTTGGGAATGCATACCGTTTTCCTAACATTTATCAACATATAGTAAAGGAAAACAATGATGTAGAGCTCATGACGTGTTTTTGTGTTTGCACCGTACATTAATATAACCAATTGTGCATTATGTATGTATGTCTGTATGTCTGTCTGTCCGACTCTCTGTGTATGTTACCCTGTTATGGATTTTTGGTCTTTGTGGATCTTTGATTTCCTTTTTTTTCTTCTCGACTTTCCTCGATTTTTTCTGAAATATGTATCTGTATATCTCTATCTCGGTTTTTGGTTAATGTTTCACTTGAATTTCTGATTTGTTTTGTTTATTTATGCTAAATTACATGGGGGAATTTCAGAAAATGGAATTGGTGTATTTTAAAAAATTTTTAATTCTAATTTTTTACTATGGCTGGAGGGTAGAAATAACATTTAGAAAAAAAGGTGAAAGAAAAATTAACACAAGAAAGAAAAATTAACACAAGAAAGAAAAAAAATCACTACCTAACTCTATTTCCAATGCTTTTAAAGACACATGCATGCTGAAGCCTGATTTCAATTTGGTGGGTAGCTGTGATATTAGTGTATTCAAAATAGCATTTCTGGTTTCCTTGTGGGGAAAACTTTGGCATCATGTCATCTGCATATTCCTGTACTATGCATGCTCTGGGAGTACATCCATTTTATCAATGAAAAAAAAAAAAATATTTATATATATTTGGTTGATTAATTTATTTACTTATTTTATTTATTATTTTATTTCTTCATTTATCTATTTGTCTATCTATATCTATTTACTGCTTGTTTAAAAAAAAAAATCAATTAAATACTTAAATGTACTTTTATTCTGTGTGTAGATAATTTCTTCAGCTACCCTTTATATTTACAATATTTCTACATTTGCATTGTTGGTCACTGCATATGTGTGTCTTCACTTGTATCTGTCAGGTTTGTTGTCCGGTTATACTGTACGAACAAGGTGTAGAAATATACATGTATCATGTGTGCACTATCTACTCTCTTTATATCCATCATTACATGTAGTCTTCCTCACAGACTTTCTTGGATCTGCCGGTAATACATTTACTCTGCAATCCAAATTTTAGCACCATTGTTATTGTTTTCTGCGATGTGCGATCAGCCATTTTTTAGCACTATCAGACCATCACGAAGGCAGATACATAATGAATTACTTGAGTCAGTTTGTGCTTTCTTGCCTTATAGTAAAACTTCATATTATACCGGAGGTGGGGACGATGTCATCATACTTGTACCATATGACTTATGGAGTTTTATCAGTGCACCGGAAAGCTATTTTATATTACTCTACATGGGTGTTTTTCCCTTCTTAGGCTTTGGTCTTTATGTGGTTTTAGAATTATGTGCTATATTATTACCTCCATGTGCACTTACAATTTTAAGCATACGTAAATTGTATAATTATGTATGTTAAGATGTACTGTAGCTGAGTCATTCTTCCATTGTATACTAAATTACAGCACTTGTGAATACAATTCATTCATTTTTCATTGGCTTTTCAAAGATCTGCCTCGGTGCCTTAGAACAATGACTAACACTTCTGTAGTAAAAACATTTTTCTCTTGTTTCTCTCGTTCTCTCCTTCCATCCTCTTTCTGGCTTTCTGTCTTAACATTTTCTACGTCCCATACTGTTCTAACCATCCTTTCATTCACACATCTTCCTTTCCTTCAACGCTCCTCTCCTTTCTCTTTCATTCACTCCCTTCTTAACTCTTGTTTAAACTGGTCTTTTTCTCTACTTTTCTATCATTCAATCATTTCTTATGTGTGTTTCTCTAACACCTTTCTTTTCACTGTCTACTTTCTCCATCTCTCTTTTCTCTTTCCTCTTTCTTTTCTCCTCCCCTCCTCCCTGCTTCGCATATCGCATAACGCTTCATCCACAACTATCACGAACATCTGGACAAAACAAAAATCAACCTTTTTTTGCCGTAGCGCACTATATACATGTGGAGAGGAGAGGCTCTGAACCTGTACGGCCTTCCGTGGCGCTGTCGGCCCGGCCACACCAAGGTTTGTTCAAATGCATGCTTGCTAAATTGCTTTCCCCCATGGTTTCTGTTTCTATGATTGTTAACGTGTCTCTCATTGGAACTGCATTTCCTCATTTCCCATTTCATTTTAACCTGGTTTTACTTGGTTTTGTTTCGTTTTCTTTGTGCTTGAAATCCTGCTTTCTGCTCTTCATTTTAATAGTCTTCTATATTGTTCCTCTCTTTGGTGCTAGAAAGGCATTAACTTTTATACTTTAACTCATTGAACACTGAATTCAGGGACAGCTTGTTTCCAGGAGGCAATGGGTTCATTACAGAGTAGCACCCTTCTGGCTCTGAACATATAGTTCCTTCCTCTCTTCCCAGGGGAGTGTTTCACAAAGATCCTAAGTTGAACTTATCTCTAAGTTGGACTTAAAAATTATGGAAAGCCATTAGCATCATTGAAAATATTTGTAAAATTTATTTCAAAAGGCATAAAATGTTGATTCAAATCATTCATATTTTCTATTATCATGGGAGATTTCATGTTCTTGATGTGGAATTTATGAAAAGTCTAAAATACTTGAATTTTTGCTTGTGAATATATTTTATTTTAAGGCTACAAATGGCTCTCCATACTTTTTAAGTCCAACTTAGAGTTAAGTTCTACTTAGGATCTTTGTGAAACACCCCCCAGATCTCCAGAGGCTGTTCATTATTCTTCCTTTTTTCTATCAGTTATGTCATATCAAGTTTTCTTTATTTGTCTGTATGATTACAAATCTAAACTCCCTATAATTGTTTTTTATTGTTTATTATTGTTTATTATTATTTATTCCTCTCTTAGCTGCATCAGAGTGTCTTTCTTATTTTCATCCTTTTTGTTTAATCAGTTATCATTTGGTACCAAGTTTTCTTTATTTTTCTGTATGATTAGAGATCTGATCTCCCTTTAGTTTTTTGTTTTTGTTTATTCCTATCTTTGCTGCATCAGAGCGACTTTATTATTCTCCTTTTTTGTTTTATCAGTTATCATTTCTTACTCAGCTTTCTTTAGTTTGCTATAAGATACTTCCTTTTTAATAATAGTGTCCTTTGTTTAATCATTTCTCTCCTGAACCTGAATGTTGATTTTCATTTTTTCATCTTTGTTTTATCAGTTATCATTGGTATTGCACCATGTTTTCTTAATTTTTCTGAATGCCAGCAAGTCTTACTGACCTTCAGTTTTTTCTATTGTTTATTCATTTCTCTGCTGGACCTGAATGCCTCTTGTCAGTTATCTGTAGTATTATTGCTACCAAGTTTTTTTTATTTTTCTGTACATGATTAGAAATCTTAACTCCCTTTACTTTGTTATTATTTATTCCTCTCCTTGCTGAAGCAGATTACCTTTTATATTTTCTCCCGCTTTGTTTTTATGAGTTATCAGTGCATAGCAAGTTTTCTTTATATTTATGTATGATAACAAATCGTACTGCCCGCTATAGTTTTTCATTGATGATTGTTCTCTGAAATTAATTGCCGTCTTGTGTTCCAATATTTTTTTTCTCAGTTATCACTGTTTGCTAACATTCCTCAATATATCTTATTTTCAATCACGGACTTTAATAAATCATTTTATCTGCTGAGACCTAGCTGGTGTTATTCATATCAGTCCTTCAAAACAGTTAAAATCCTTCTGGCTCTCAACCGACTGATTATACTTTCTTTTGTTTCTTAAACTTTTTCCTATGGAAATGCGTGGTTACTCTTGAATAGTCGTCTTATTTGTATAGTTTTGTTTCATCCATTTGTTTAAATGTTGTGTTAAATGCCCTTTACGCATTTTTGTTTGAGTTCTTTGTTTTTTCAAGTTTAATCAATGGCAGACCCTTTCTCCAGCTTTCTTTATATAATGATGCATTTCCTTTCCCTTAATATTGTTATAGAATTGGATACTTCATTAGGCAACTGAAAATATTTTTTGGAAAATTTAGTTTATCCCCCCCCCCCCTCTTTTTTTTGTACTATGGCATGGTTTATAATCTTTTTTGTAGCTGTTGATTTATGCATTTCATCAATGTTCTGTATCATAAGTAGGCCTAGACTATAATTCCACATTCTTTCCATAAACGTATACAAAGAAAACCCTTGTGGATTGAGTTGTGCTATACATGTATAATAGTTACATTATTATTATTATTTTATTTTATTTTATTAACTGCAAATAAGTAATGTACTCAACGATTACTCAAATGACAATGCAGTTTAAGCTAAATCCTTGTAATACATGTACATCTACAATTAAAAAATAGGGGATTGAGATAATAAGTGGGCCAGAATTTTGCAGATAACAAGATCGCGTGTACAGTTCTTGCATTTTCTAACTGGGGTAATCTATGACAGCTTTTTTTATTTGAAGGCGCACATATTGAATTTTCATTGGGTGAATTATATTCCACCCAATATTTTGGCCCTTTGATGGCATGCCAGCCCAGTGAAATCTTTGCACTGCCCACCTTATTTCTAACGTGATAATTCTGTAATTTTGTTTCAACCAAGTTAAAGGTAAATTCTATTAAAGGATGTTTACTGGGGCCTTTGTTATATTTTGACTTTAAACAAATATCTTTTAGATTTGTTTCCTTCTGTGCAGTTATGTTAATGTATTAACCTTTTTATCTTCTACTGTAATTGCATTTTTTACTTTTCAAGTTAGAGCCCCTTTGAAAGGATCCTGACCCTGTTTGTTTGTAACGATGATCTTTCTGGAATTATTCTTTTTCTATAAAGCAGTTTTAGACTCCTTCCATCCTAGTAGCCCTACTAAACCCACTGTCAAACCTAATTTGTATATTAGACCTTTTTGTCTTCTACTGAAATGGCTTTTTTCTCTAACCGGTTGGCCCCTTTAAAATGACCTAGTCCTTTTCAAATTTCGGATTGATGTTTGATTATTTCCCTTTATCTGTCCTTCATGCTTCGATCAGACTCGTTCCACCTGAGTAGTCCTACTAAAGCAAAAGTCAAAACTAAGTTATATTTTGAACTTTTTGCTTTTACATAATTTGTTTTCTTTCTCTTCTGTAACCAGTTCATGGCTCCTTTTAAAGGACTCCAGCCCTTCACAAATTCTGCATTGCTGTACATTTTTTCTGAAATCATAATCCTTTGATTCTTTCCTATTTGTCTCTCCATCATGCTTCGATCAGACTTCTTGAAACTAAACCCAAAATCATACCTAATTTGTATTTTTAACTTGTTGCCTTTCACTGAAAATCCCTTTTTTTTCTCTCTAAACAGTTCATGGCTCCTTTTTAAGAGACTCCAGCCCTTCTCAAATTCTGCATTGCTGTACATTTTTTCTGAAATCATAATTCTTTGATTGTTTCCCTCTCTCTCCTTCATGCTTCGACCAGACTCCTTCCAACCTAGTAGCCCTACTAAACCCAAAGTAAAACCTAAACCACCGATCAGAAGCAGCAGCAAAAAACAAGAGTATTCACCAGGTTTGTTGTTGGGCTATTTAATCTTGCGGTGATCTCATTTCTCTGCAATAACTGTTTGGTGTTCGGCAATTTAATATTCATTCGCACCGTCTTGCTCCAAGTATTTGCAGTCAATTTCATTATTGTTGTCACAAACGGTGTGCAGTGTTTTGATTTGATTTTCTTTCTTCTGGAAGTCATTTTGCAGTCATTTTTCTTTCATGTGGTCATTTGAATTTGAGTTATTCTGGTGAAGCTGTCTTTTCCTTTCTTTTTTTAAGTTCTTGCTTATTGGTTTCTTTTCAATTTGGCGGTGCACAAGCTTTTAATTTCCCTTTTTTGTCTTCACATACTTTTGACGTCCTTGGATACAATACCTCATTTAATTTTTCAAACCATTTATACAACTTTACAGACATATTAGTAAAGAAATTATATTTCAATCCAATAGACACCTTTCGATTAGAAATGTATATCTGCCAAACATTACTGAATTGGCTTTTAAGTGTTGTTTAGCAATTCTAATTTAATAGACTTATGATAACTATGGATCATAACGATCAGACTTGAAACTTTTTGTGTATGTGTTTTGTTTTGTAATCACAACTTAAATGAAGTAATCAATTTTGGAGATTTTACACCATATTGAGTCAGGTATCAAGGGAATCGATAAAGGAGTCGCAGATTTGATGTTGCTCATATGATTTAGATAATTATTTGTTAAACTGGGATCCACACTAAATGTTTTGGAAGGGGGTCCAGATTCAACTTTTGTACCCTATGTAAAAATTGTTAATTTGGGGATCCAGACCTAGATTTTGGGCACCCATGTGTCCCGGGCGCCTCTTAGTGTTAAGCCCCGATTAGTGTTTGTGAACATATTTAGTCACATTTATATGATTGGCACCTACATTGTACATATTAATGCACAATAATCAAGAACCATACCTATTATTTCAGTAAGAATATTTATTTACAAGTGATACAGTATTTGTTTCATTTTTATATTATAATTTTTTATTTTTTTATTTTGGTATCGTGTGCTTCCCATCAATGTTTTCTTTTTATGCCAGACAGTATATAATGCTTTCCACTCTCATTCTACAGTTCTCCTTTTCTGTGATATTGTGGACTATCGATCTTTCATTTCTATTTAAATCTGTTGAGAGCCAGTAGGGTGTTAACTCTGTGCTCATCAAGTATATGAGTTAACTTCCATTTGGCTTCAATCAGACGGTTTCTAAGGCAGTGTTGGAGCTGTGTGTTTTTGATTTTGTAATGCTTGCACTTGTTGTTTTTAATGGAAGTCGCACTTTATGGCACTCTTTTGGAAGCTTTCTGTTCTCTTCTCATTTTACTTACCGTAATTAAGTCTCAGTGTTTCTCTGCAGTGCTGTTTGGAAGCAGTAACAGATTTGTGATTCATTTATTTTTGTTTGCATAGCTTTGTTTCCCTTAATTTCTTCTCTTTGAGTTTGATTTGCATTCATATTAAAAAAGGAGGGAACAATCATTTCCGATGGTTTTAGGTGTGCAGGGTATTAGTATCTAAATGTAATTAAAGAGAAAGAAAAAGAAAACATGGCTGGTGTGCTAGTAAACAATGTACATGTACATGAGGTGCAATGGCTCATTGGTATAGAGCAGTGGTCTCATAACGGGGAGATCCCGGGTTCCTAATCAATTCAATGTGCAATTGCTCTTTGGAATAGCCATTAATCCACATTACCAAAGCCCCTCAGAGAGGACGTTAAGCTGTTGGTCCCCCTGGTTGCTTACAAGCAAATACATGCTTTCTTATCACGCAGGTAAAACAAACACACCAACATGTAGCTCTTTCTACTACAGTACAGCAAGAAACACACTTATTAGCAGCCAAATAGCAAGTATAATTGCCATGCTCATTGTGAGGAAAAAAATGGTTTACTGCCTGTTGCAAACATGTATAGGTGATATTCATTTGTTTTCTGGAATATACTAGCTGTTTTTCTGTGTTCCGAAGATGCTGCAAGTGGAAGTTGGGACTGAAACTGGGACCTGTTTCACAAAACTTGTCATCAGTGACAAATGACAGTTTTTGTTATAAGCTACTGAAATCCTTCCTTCTGATTGGTTATCAGCAGATTTGTCACTGATTTTTGTCACTTGTCATTGAAAAAAGGCTTTGTGAAACGGGCCCCAGGTATGAAACATCACATTGGTGGCAGTGGTGGGATGCAATCAGAGCCTTTGACATGTAGATTCATCTGGAGACTTTCATTTTCATTTTGCATGCATCTGGAATAGGGTTAAATGGGTTTAAAGTATTCATTGGCCCTGAACCTTTATAAACCTTGAATAAATATTTCCTCTAAACACGCAAAAACATTGTCCTTGGGAGGGCGAGATGTTGTGTCAGCCACAGGCTATTCAGAAAGATAGTTTTGACATGCGCATGTTTCTGGATTTGACATATGAATTCTGGTGATGCAACTAATCCAACCAAAAATACTCTGCTTAGCTATGGTTGCAGGTGATTGTGGTGATATTGATCCTTGTGCAGCTACATGTACAGATGCAGGTGGTTTTTACAAGTTGTAGTCTTCATTGGGTTAAAGTGGCATAACTCTTGCTTTTTCCTATTAAAGTGTTTAAAGCTACCATATCTTGTTTACAGCAAAATTTTTGAGCTTATCTGTAACATCTAATATGATCTACATGCAATCATTGGAGAAAGCTGACTGAATACATATGTGTAGTGTCTGCTTGGTGTAAGAAGGGGTTAACTCATACACTTCAACATAGAGTTTACACCCTTCTGGCCTTCACAAAGATGATATGCCATACAGTCAAACCTGTCTATAAAGGCCACTCAAGGGAAACAGACAAAAGTGGCCACTGATGACAGGTGACCTTTATCAAGAGATGGCCACGGGGACAGGTTTGACTAGCTATTTTCCATTCATGGTAACACTGTACAAACCCAAAGCAAGCATGCCAGATGGGAGTGGTGTATGTAGGTACATAGTCTTGGGTCGGTGTAATTAGATTACATATTCCCCTGCAACAACTTAGAATTAAATGAATACATTAAAAAATCAAGACAAGAGCGGATGATTCTTTACCTTTTATTTGTGATCATCTAACAACACATCATCTCTTGGAATTAACATATTCCAATCCAATAATTTGCATATTCATAACATTAATCATTTGCATAATAGATGCGTACCAACCCATAGCTTTGTGCATAATTAATATTATATAAGACTTGCATTTAATTCATGTATGAGCTTACATGTAATTGCGGTCAATCGCTGTAGAATCATACGCTCTTTCATCCTCTTGGGGTCTAGATATATTAGCTATCTTTGCTTTATTGTGGGCATGCGGATTTCACTGCTACTAGCCGTATAGAGAATAACATTCATTCAGTAGTTTTAAATGTTTTGTATGTCATTCTGAATATTTGTCTGCCGCATGGAAGCAGGAAATAAAAGATTTCCTAGTTTTCTATTAAAGACAATAAGTTGTTTACATGTTTTCATATACCTTAAGAGTGTATCTAAAGAGCAATTGAAGAAAACAATTCATAAAGCAAATTTACAAATTGAGAAGCATCTATACTGCTCTTTCCATGATCATTATTCATTTGATGCACTTCAAATAGCTGTTAAATGTATTATATAAACAACAACCCCCCAAAAAAAATGGAAAGAAAAGAAAATGATAAATATAATGTACAAAATTCATCATGCTGCGATTTCCATGATAATTATCCAATTGATGCACTACAAAGTTTATTAAATAAGAAAAAAAGAAAGAAAAAAGATGACTTGTGTGTTAAAATATCAAGCAGTTTCCATAATAACTATTCAATTGATGCACTACAAAGTTCATAGAATAAGCGTAAAACAAACAAAGAGATGAATTGTTCCAGTTTCCATGACAACCACTTTGTAAATAATCATATTGTTGTTCTTAAAACACAGGTGATAATGCCTCTGCAAACACTACTTCCCAGGAACCAGAGGGTTAGTTGAAAGTGTTATTATGTTTTGATGTATATCTCTGTTCAGTGCAACTTTCTTAAACTTTTGTTGTGCGTGTGACTCGCACATATGTATGACTAACACACCAGGTATTTCAATTACGTGTTGCTATGCACACCAAGAATTATGTATATGTGTGTAGGGTAGTCACTTTATATTAATGCTTATAGCCTGAATCAGGCAATTGTGTAAGTAGACAATATATAAGAATCTTTTTAAAAAGCTCTGCTGAATCTTGCAGATAATGAAAATTATGTACATGTATAATAATTCCTCGAAGACAAATTGGTGAAGTTTAATGCAAGTTGTACTTAATAGTTAATGAAAATAAATGAAATATATATTGGAGTTTTATACTTGGATAGTTAGCTACATCACAGAGATGTATTACATAGATATAAAATGCAAGAATTCATCAATTGATTTTATTGCAAACAGAAATAGCAGCTTATGGAGAGTATAGTGGACCAACAACCAAGGCAAAACCAGAGGGTACGTTCTCAAAATAAATGTAGCCTTTATATATCTCTGCCAATTGAGGGAAGAAGCAAAATATTAATTATTGTGAATCTGAGAATAAATAAGGACCCATATGAACGGTACTCTTTCAACAGAATTATATGTACGGTACTTGATCAGGTTAAATAAATATAAACTAAAGTTAAACCTCATTTGTTTCATTCTTTTAACAAAATAATAATGTGGATATATTGTTTCACCGAGAAATATATATATTATTATATACCTCACTTAAGTAATCCAGCCCTCTGATTGGTCGAAATTGCATTCATAAACTTCAACTGTTCCTGTAAAATTCTCGGTAACCATGCATAAAACATTTCAATATTTTTAATAACCATGGTTATTAAAAAAATAAGTCAGTCTCCATGGTTACCCCATAGGTTTACATGTTAAAAAATGGTTTGAGCGATGAAGGATACCATACGTGTGCGAAAAATTGGTCGGTAATTTCATACAAGACAAGACAATTCCAAACAAGACAAAAATGGCTCAAGAATCTCTCCCAAGATTTCAACTTATCAAATGCAAGACTCGCTGACAGCAAGAACAACAAAAAGGGTACGTGAAATTATCCATAAACATGTTCGTTTAGTTGCTGAAAAAGCATAGACGTATAGACTGTACACGAAATTAGATCTAGTTGTCAGGGTGTCTGATCGCGTACCCGATGTTGTGTGTTAAAATTATTCACATAGAGATTGTACGCAATGCATTCCCTATGCAGTCTACGTGCATTCCGCGACCATGCAAAAAAGGTCAAGTTTTTTTTTCAATTCGAGATTCAAACCTTTATAATCTGTTGTGATCCTGAAGGTGATACTCAATAAGTAAGGTGTCATATGAAAGCGCAGGTTCTTCTCCATATTCCCCACAGGGCCGGCCCACCCCCAAAATTGTAAAAATATCTTGCTTATACTAGAATCTAGATCTAGTCTACTTTCAAAGATACAAAAATAGATCTAGTTGTCAGGGTGTCTTGATCGCGCACCCGATGCATGTTGTGTGTTAAGGTGTTAAGGTCAAGTTTTTTTTTCAATTCGAGATTCAAACCTTTATGAAAGCGCAGGTTCTTCTCCATATTCCCCACAGGGCCGGCCCACCCCCAAAATGTAAAAATATCTTGCTTAGACTAGAATCAAGATCTAGTCTAGATCTACTCTCAAAGATACACTCATAAAACACAACCGTGCAGATAAACTAGAGAAAGGCCAAGGTGGTGTCATTAGTTGACTCTTTTGTTTTCGGCATATAAAAGTATTAATGACTGCTTTAATATTCGAGAAATAGTTGTTTTTATACGCTCTCGGGAAGGTTACAATTGGGCTATTGCCCTCGGCACGCCTCGGTCAATAGCACAATTCTAACCTTCCCTTGAGCGTATAAAAACAACTATTTCTCTCAAAGCAGTCATTAATACTATAATATAAATATGGTAGTCAATTTATATCAGTTTATTATAGGATGAATAAGACAAACATCAAGGTATTTAAAAAAAGATCTATGAACCTAAAAGAAAATCCCCTTAATACTTCAGATTGTGAAGATTGTGAAATTACGTATGGTAATTTTATTGTAAACAGAAATATCGGCTTATGGAGAGTATAGTGGACCAACAACCAAGGCAAAACCAGAGGGTATGTCTTTAAAATATCTGTAGCCATTATTTATCTCTGTCAATCGATGGAAGAAGCAAGCTATAAACTATTGTGAATCTGAAAATAAATAAGGACCAATATGAATGGTACCCTTTCAACAGGTTAAAGAAATGTAAACTAAAGTTTAATCTCAATTTGTGTAATTCTTATAACAAAATGATAGTGAATATATATTGTTTCACCAAGAAATATATATATAAATATAAATATGGCAGTCAATTTATATCAGTTTATTAAAGGATGAATCAGACAAACATCAAGGTATTTTAAAAAAGATCTATGGATCTAAAAGAAAATCCCCTTAATCCTTCAGATTATGAAATTACATATAATAATTTTATTGCAAACAGAAATAGCGGCTTACGGAGAGTATAGTGGACCAACAACCAAGGCACAACCAGAGGGTATGTCTTTGAAATAAATGTAGCCATTTAAAAAAAAACCTCTGTTAATCAAGGGAACAGGGACGATATGAATTTAATTGATTTAAAATTGGAGGTACTCATTCAGGTTCAAAATACATTCAAAGTACTGTTAAATATTGCTTTGTTATTCTTTCAGCAAAATTATGGTGCAATCTTTGAAGGCTTTCATGGAGTAGATGTATGATGTAGAATTGAGTTGAATGTGAGGCAAACATTGAAAATGATGCCTCTTACCGATAGTGTCTATTTGCAGTAGCACATATTTTACATATACATGAAATGGAAGAATTCATTAGAGATGAAATTGAGGTCAGGTCATAAGATTATGTTGTGAAAGAAACTGTTTGGAAGCCATATCGAAAAGTCAATTATGAATTACATTTTCTTGCTATATTTTGAATATGAGGGCTTTTTGCAGGCTCCCCAAAATAAATAAAAAAGTTAAATTCCAACAGCATTTGAAATATAATACTAATTTAGAACTTCCTTCACAATGAAAGGGCTTCAAAATGTCTTCTAGTGGGAAAATAACGGGCATTAGTTGTCAAATTGCAATCCATTTAGTAATAGTCTGATTTTCAGACCCTTGTACCGAATGGTTGTACATTCTTTTTAATTAAGCGGCTAAGGAAAAAACCAGAGGGTATGTGTCATTTGAATCGTCTCTTGGAGCTATAAGGACATGAACTCTCTGTAAAATGAGACACTTGATGCCCTTCTGTTATCTCAGGGACAAAATGAATGCAGCCCCTGTTTTCTGTCTGAAATTATGGGAACAAGCAATATTGAAATGTTTTTCATTTAAAAATAAACTAATCAAACCATTATTACCTCTCATGAGCGGTAAGCAAAGTACAGCTACCTCACACAGCTCTAGTAACTTGAGTTCTTATTACATGTGACAGAGACCCATGAAGATTATATAATGGGTATCCCCAAAGAAAAGTAAGGCAGAATTTCAAATTTTTGCAAACATAAAGAACAGACTTGGATTTTGAAAATATTTTTTTTCCATACCAATTAAAGGACATATCAAGTGAAAATAATCATTAAAACATTGATGATAATGATTATGAAAAATTATCAATAGATACAGAATCAATTGAACTTTTTTTACACTTAATAATAGTGCCGCCGCTGTACATGGTGCAATTGAAACAAAAATGGGGTTTTATAACAAATAAAATGTCATTTACTTGACAGAAATTCCAGCGTATGGAGAGATTGATAGATCTGCAAAAAGAGCTCCTAAATCTGATCCAGCTGATGGTACGTGTCTGACTGTTCAAAACTTTAAATTAACCTATACACATATATTAGCATTCATTAGACATCAGTGACGTACGTTAAACTCTGCATAAGTCAATTCTGTTGGGACCGTAATAACAAAAAGTGTAGCGTGTGTGAAATTTGACTTGTAAAGAACACATGTTTTGCAAAGTTTGGTCAAAAAAATGGATTCAACTTAGTACGACTTTGATTTATGCAGAGTTTGGAAGCCTCCAACTGTCTATTTAGTCACACTCCATTTAGAGCATGTAATATATATTAATGGGCAAGTCCACAGTATTTTGTCACATAAGGCAATGTTTTTTGTTACTTTTCCTGATCATTGTTCCAAGTTAATATCCTCATAGCTTGGAAACAAGGTAAATGGCTCCGCCAGTGGTCATATTTGTCCATTCTTGACTATTCTCAGTGGTACATGGTATGGGACACCAAATACCTTATACTGTGGATTTGCCATTATGAGCGGGTGTATACGCTACTTAGTTCCTTTAAAAGATGCAATAATATTATCATGCATAAGGTAGTGTTATGTATGTATTCATTATCGTGAATATTGTAGTGTTATGTATAGGACAGATAAAGAGCATCATATTTACTCTTTGTAGAATTAGAATAGCTTCTTCATATACTTGTAGACTAGAGTGTTCACACTGACTAAATTGTCTGAATGAAACAATTTTTTCCCCTTGCATTTTCCCTTATATGGTATTTACACTGTGTGCAGATTTAGAATAGCTACTTCATATATGTGAGGACTAGAGTGTTCACACTGACAAAGTGTCTGAATGGAACAAATCTTTTCCCTTATATGTACTCTGTGTGCAGAATTAGAATGGCTACTTTATATACTTGAGGACTAGAGTGTATATACAGACTCATGTCTGAATGAAGCGAATCTTTTTCCTTATACCATGTACAGATGTCATATGCTTAGTCTTTCTTGCATGACTACTGTGATAGAAGAAAGACTAAGCATATGACATGAGTAATAGTACTGAAGCCATTGATAGCAATAACAAGTTACAATAACTGTTATAAGCTAATGAAATTGATGCTTTTGATTGGCTGACAGCAAATTTGTTTTAGAAATCTAGCATTTGTTATTGATATTGTTATTTAGAAGCACCGGCATATGGAGTGGTCAATAGGACATCTAAAAAACCTCCAGTGGCAGCACCGGGATCAGAGGGTAGGTCTCTTAAACTTTTGTATAAATAAAAAATAAAAAAAATATATATAGCCGTAATATGATATTTGATTTGACTTTCTGTGGCACATAGATGAAGTTGGAATGGTCTGAATTGCTCTACGTAATCAAAATGCACTGCAGACATATTTTTGCAGTATTTGAAAGGGTAAAATGCATCCATTACTCCAAATATACTTGTAAGCTTTAATAGTAGATATACATGACATACAGAGGTGCATAAGTTCACATGATTAAGATTCATATAAGGTCTTACATCGTATATGCATGTTCATGTCCAGTTTATTTGGAGAGAGGTCTATGGAACCTCTTGTGAGGTGCATGGCTTTCACATGAGCAAGATTCATATAAGGTCTTATATCGTATATGCATTTTCATGTCCAGTTATGAGAGAGGTCCATGGAAGCCATTACGACATGCATGATTTCACATGATTACGATTCATATAAGGTCTTATATCGCATATTATCTTTCATATCTAGCTTATTATGAGAGAGGTCCATGGAAGCGCTTATGAGGTGCATGAGTTCACATGAATACGATTTATATAAGGTCTTGAATAATTCATGCACTTTCAAGTCCACTTTCGTATGAGATATATATCCATGTAAGCTCTTTATGGGGTGCATGAGTTCTCATGAATAAGATGCATATATGCACTTTCAAGTACACAAAATGTGTGTGAGCATGTGAAGCACAGCAATTTGTTCCATAGGGTCCCATGGGAATACAGATGTGATATTTTTCATCTGGTGATGCAACATTTATTCTGGCACCAATTTACATGTGCTTTGTTTCTCCAAAGATATAGGTTTAGGGCTTAGATTTACGGTTTTTTCAAGGGTTATGGATTATGGTCAGGTGATTAGTGTTAGTGGCTGCACAATTATTGATTGGATCATGCTTTCCTCTTTTGGATGTAAAAACATTTTATGACTTCCAGTAGGTCTTCTGAAATGCATTGTTTGAATTGACCTTTTAAAAGTGTCTTCTGAAAATTAACTTTTTCTGATAAAAAATGTTATGTACAAACTGATATTTTCCTGACGTGAATATGTCTACACACGCACCATTATGATGTTAGACATTTTCCTCCTCCCTTCTACACGGACATTGTGCCACACCAGCTTATCATTAATGATACTATATCGCACTTCAAAGGTGCTTAATACAATGTTTCCAAGCACATTCAGGAAACAAATACAGAAATGGAAGATAGAGAGAGAGAAAGAGAGAGAGAGAGAGAGAGAGAGAGAGAGTGAGAAAAGAGAGAGAGAGAGGGATAAAATGTCACTTCTACTACTATTGCTACAAATACTAGTGATGCAACTACTTCTATTCCTACTACTGCTTCCCTCATTACTACTTCTACTACTACTACTGATGATGTTTTGCCTTTAATAGAAATGGTGGAAGCTTCTTGCATGTTGATGGGAAGATTGTACATTGATTCTCTGATTTCTTTTTGTTTACAGGATTGTACGGCGTTGTTAATAAGCCAGTTAAGAGCCCCAAACCGAAAGTTATGCAGAAACCTGATGGTGCGTGTCTTATAATTTTATCATCTTTCTTCTCTCATGTACATATGTATGTAGCTAGAGGGTGACATATACAGTGCGTCCCAGAAAAAATGAAACCGAGAAGTATCGATGTTTTATCATAACTTAATCACAACCATAATTAATAAATGATACATATTTGGAAAGCTTAGAGTCTCCTCTTTCATGTGATGCTACTCAGATAATACATATTTCACGCATGAGTGATTAAAAGCAATTTGAAGGAAGGAAACCAAAAAGACATTTGGCGGGCCGTATCTGAATTTCGAAGAAAAATTCACATTTCTAGAAAGTTCATTTTCTGCTCTTTCATATGATACCTCAATCAAGAAAAATGAGCGAGGAATGACAAAGTTCTGTTAGTTTAAAGTAGTGCTTGCATTTCCATAATTTTATTAAACGAATTCGGTTTCACTGGCTGCCTGCCGTATCAATAAACGAAATTAACAAAAGACTTAACTCCGTTTCGTTGACAATCAGCCGTAGACGAGAGTCTTCATGCATGGCTGATTGTCAAATCTGCTTTTTGCTACGGCAGACACCCAGTGAAAACGAATTCGTTTGTTAAAATTATGAAAATGTAAGGGCTACTTTAAACAAACAGAACTTTGTTATTCCTGGCTAATTTTTCTTGATTGAGGTATCATATGAAAGAGCAGAAAATGAACTTTCTAGAAATATGAATTTTTCTTTGAAATTCAGATACCGCCCGTCAAATTACTTTTTGGTTTCCTTGCTTCAAATTGCTTTAAATCACTCATGCGTGAAATATGCATCACGTGAGTAGCATCAACTGAAAGAGGAGACTCTAAGCTTTGCAAATATGTATCATTCATTAATTATGGTTGTGATTAAGTTATGATAAAACATCGATACTTCTCGGTTTCGTTTTTTCTGGGACGCACTGTATATATATATATATATTGTTGGATCTTTTATGAACCAACCAATCTGTACATTTATATATACAGTTATTTTCATGTGAAATTTATCTTTGGAAATTGATCACCTGAACAATTTCTTTAAAAAAAGTTGTGTTTGCATTAACATTTTTGAGGATTTCATTTTTCTCCTGATATCCTGAAATTCAAGTTTTCACATGTTACCAGTCGACTTTAGAAAACCCTTAACCATTTACAGTCAAACCTGCTCTAGTGACCACCTGCCTACAAAGAGCACATTTTTAGTTTCCCTTGAAAATGGTTTCTCATTGAAACATGTACTAAAGGAACCTGTCATCAAAGACCACCTGTCTTCAAATACCACTTTTGTGCTTCCCTTGGGCGGTGGCTATAGGCAGGTTTGACTGTATATTGCTTTGCATGTATATAATAAGAAGCATTTTTTACTAACTTTAAAATCTTTTCCCATGTGTGCAGCGATATATGGAACCGTGAACAAGCCACCCAAACCTTCTCCATTCTCGACCCCAGGATCTGAACTTCAGGGTTCGTCAATAATTGATTTATTTAGCTCCATCCTCAAACCCACAATGCATTGCCAGAGAAACTTGATCAGAATTTCATTAGACTGGGACAATTCCTTTAAAAAATACTAATATATGACAGGGAGTGTCATTTTTTCCCTCTTGTTGATCTAAGGTATTAATAAAAGCATGGTTTTTTGACTTTTTACTGGATTTCTAGCAGTGAATAAAGCATTATATTGCCAACTTCAAAATTCTTCCAGTAGTTCTGATAAACATGTACACACTTTGCATGTACATGTATATGAACATGAAAAATGCAATTTATACCAGGGTATGAATTCCTTAAAGTTTTTCTGGTAATGTATTCATTTTATTTTGAGTTTGATTTTGCGTTTTCTTCATTGATCATATCTTTATTTCTTCCTTATTTTTTTCATTGGTATGGTTCACCTTTGTACATGAGCATCTCAACATCATGAATCTGCCATGTTATATACATCTCTAGTTCAAATCTTTTGCTGAGCAAAATTGGAGAAGGGAAAGAAAATCACTCTCTATTTGTTGCAGAAATGTGCATTTTGCAAACAAACAAAATAATAAATATATATATGCAAATATGTATGATTGAGAGATTGAATGCATTGACTTATGAAAATGCAGCAGTCAATTTATGTTGCAAATTTTTGTCTACTTATTTCAAGACATAAAGTAGGAGAAACCGAGAAATGGCAAAATAAGGTTTTCATTTAGATTAGATGTTTTGGTAGTTATCATTCACCCATGTAAAAAGAAAGACAATTATAGAAGTCAACAAAGTGATGATTAACATTTGCCTATTGGAGCACTATTTTGTGTGTTGATATACTGCAAACTTTCGAATAGTTTCTATTGAAAGGGGAAAAAGGAAAAAGAAAATAAAGCCAGTCAATTAAGGCCCCAAAAGGGAAACAGAAAGTGACCACTATAGACAGGTGGCCTTTCTAGACAAGTTCTACAACACACAATTCTAACTTCATAGAGACATAGTTCATGGCCCCTATAGACAGGTGGCCTTAGGAGCGAGACATCGCTTACTGTTTTGCCTGAGAACAAGGCTGGGTTCAAACATACATGTAGCTTGTATTGTGTGTGGTGGGACATGCATTGTTGTCCATGTGAACATTGCTCTAGCGATTGCTTCTATGCAGGTCTTGTCGGAACCACAGGAATGTATAAGGAAGCAGACCAGAGCCAAGGGAAGGAGGGTGTGTTTACATTTTCTCTTGTTGCTCTTCTTCTAAATTTGCTTTCTTTATGCACATTTCTCTACAAACAAAACAAAAGTTGAATATAGCACCAAATAATATGATCTGCATTGTTGACATAAAATAATATCTTGTGTGATCTCTCATTACCTTTTTTTTTTAGGGTAGATTAGTTTCATTTTTCCTCTTAATGCATTATGCCCTTTTTTCCTTTTAATAAAATGTGATTGGGCAATCAGTCACAAGAAAATCACTTCTCAAAACCCTATCCGAGTAAAATACAACTTTATATCAATGGAAAGCTGAATGAACATAGAATACAAATATAAAGAAATAACAAATATTTTCCCTGTCAGCTTTGCACAAAAGCAAATTAAAATCCTATTTTCAAAGCTTTAGATTTTGAATTTTCAGAGAGCTGTTACTACTCTGACAGACACTAAAATCGCATATGCATGTTATTGATATTATTTTAATCTTTATTTATAAGCTTTCCATTGATAAATAATTCATCTATTTCTTTTTTCTTTTTTTGTTTTACTTCTGAGAGGGTCTTTAAGCTTTAGCCCATCAGGCTAAAGCTTAAAGATGGGATCACAATTCTGATTGGCTACTGCTAGATTTTGGTCCTAAAATGTTGGGTTTTTGAATAATTTTTCATGCATGCTTCACACACTTTGTCTAATACATCCTCTCTTTCATTTGCAGTGGAAGGGATCTTTAAAACACAATTTTTTTCAAACATTTCATTTCAGAATTATCTTCTGAAGCCATCTCCTTCTTTTATGTGATTCATTACATTTCTTATTTTCTTGCAGTTTTTGAGATTGTGTATGAAATTTTAGAATTTTAGAATTTCTACAATGAAAGTGTGATGCTATCATGTGTGAGAGTGTACAATGATTTTTCCTCTGAAACTTCTCATTTCTTTCTAGCTTGTGTTGCACTTTATCCCTTCTATTCATTTGATCTTTGTTTCAAAGTCTCCATTGCGAGATTATTCATTAAGAACTCTTTTGAGAGTGGATTTTACAGTTTTCTTGAGCTTTGTTTTTCTCATGTTTCATGTTTCTGCACACATCAACTCAACTTTTTTTCTTTTACTACTATCAAATGAATATATTTTTTCATCATCTTTAATGCGTAAGATAAACAAAAAATGCTGCTTATTTTCTTCCTGGTTAATTTGGTTAGTGTTGTAAAATCCATTGCCTTGATTTTCTTGCTACTTTTACTCTTCTCCTTCGGCTATCAAATGAAAATTCTGAAAATGTGTATAGCTCTTTGCTGGTTGAATCATGTAGCTAAAAGTACAGGATACACAGTCTTTTATATGCCTGGTTGCCAAACTACTTGGGTTTTTATTCTTCAAGATCTCATTGTGCTCCAGTGACTTTATGAAGTCTTCTATTACAACTTGGATGCTTGTATGAAATTATATCTTGGTATTTCATGTTCATGTTGCTAGCATCTTCAGATAAAACGTTATACATTATTTTCCTTATCGTGCATAAAAGGTTCTTTCTGGTTTTCTGCGGTTTAAATAATGACAAACATGTATTGCACTTCAATACTATAGAGCCAACCTGTACAGTTAACTCAATTATTCATACCCACACCAATTTTTGTAATGTTTAAGTATATGTATGTGACAAATTGATATGTACCTATTCATACTCTTACAAATGTGACATATTCAAACATGTATGTAAAAGTATTCAGCAAAGGACCTAATTCAGCCAGTCCACTTTTATTTTGTTTTATGAATAAACTAAAATAATATCAAATTTAATACAAGGGGTATGAATAATTAAGTTGTTAACTGTGTGCCTTATCTATTCGCTCACAGTTGCTCTCTAAAGAATGATGCATCATTCGCTTATGAAAGACATGCACAAAAAAGACAGGAAAAAAAATTGTTCTCTTAAACAGCTTTTCTACTGTATTTTGTATTACTTCCAATTTGGGCTTCTATCCTTTGGTATCTCCAGCACATTGAGTTATATTTTTTACTCATAAATGTGTGCTTACTTTTATTCTAAATAAAGCAAATACTCAGCTAGGGAAATGGGATTCTTGCCATATTGGAATGCATCATTTCTTAAAATATACTGTTCTGACAATTTTTTCGTAAATAACTTAGTTTCAGTGTTAGTAATATACCTATAAATCTGTGAGATGGTAAGTAAACAAGATACATGTTAAGTATTTCTGCTCATGATCAGATCATACATATGTAACTTAAAAATGAATGAATTGCTTAAATCTAAGGTTATGAATTACTTAAATCTAAACTTATGACTTACCGCATGTACTTGCCATCATATGTTTTTTTTATTGAGAACAGTTTCCTATTTAATTTTAATAAGTGATTTTGATAAGAAAAGCTATGTTTACATGTTACATGCCAACATTATTGAAATTTAATCAAACATACCAATTAGAACTCTCTGCTCTACTTCCATGATATTTATCTAAAAAAGAGTGTCTGTATAACAAATTAATTATTCTTAGTTTTTATTTGGGAAACAATACACCATTTACAGAAGGCAGTTATATAATTGACCTTTGACCTTTTTAAAAACTTGACTTTGTTTTCTTGTAGATCTGTACGGCACTGTAGACAAGTCTCGTAAGACCAAAGAAGAACCGCAATCAGTCGATGTTTCAGCACAACCAGAGGGTGCGATTTCTTACATGGCATCAATTTTTTTTGTGCTCTTATATATTACGAAAATGATGCCTTAAATTAATTGCAGTTTTAAAATAAGTTGCACTTAACATGCGCTTCACTGACTCAATAGCTTGTATTAACATTGGAAACTTAGCTAGAGACTAAAGGGCAGTAATGCATGTACTTGTAATTTTGAACTTGTCGTGGTATAGTGGATACGTCACCGGACTGTGGATCACATGGCTTGTGGGTTAAGTCCTGCTGCGGCACTAATGTCCTTTGGCAAGACATTCATCTACATTTGCCACTCTTCACCACCCAGGTGATGTAAATGAGTGCCCGGTAGGAAGAAATTCCTTGAATGCCAGAGCATGTCATCAGGGTAGCTCGGCTATGGGCAGGGTATAGCCCAGGCCCGGCCCCCCCCACTCAGGTTCCGAAATGACCGCATGCGTGTTGCCAAAATGTCCTTTTCGTAACAAAAGAAAAAGGTCGACCCGTATTGACTTTACACACCGGACTTTTGCTGAAAAAGGCTCGTATACAAAAGAAAAAGGTCGACCCGTATTGACTTTACACACCGGACTTTTGCTGAAAAGGGGGGTCGGTTGGAACACGCATATGCGTACCCTAAATAACACTGAGTGGGGGGGGCCGGGAGCCCAGGGCCTAGAAACATTAGTACTAAGCACTTTATAAATTCTACTATTATTCTTTTACAAGGAGTTAATAGCCTTCTGGCTCTCAACGGACATGTTAGATATGTATTAATCTTTATGTACACAGCTTGAAGTACCGCTTCCTATTTCAATATACCTAACACTAAGACGCATTATGATAATATCACTAATACATATTGCAGTAGCACTTATCCTGATCAACTATTGTTATGGGGATTTCCCTATGAACAGATTTTCTACATCAAGTTCTTTCTGACTGCAACTTTAATCTTTCTTTTTGATACTCAATATAAAGTGCCTGATTCTTGAGCATGTTTTGTATTTAATCTTTTACCTGTCCTTCAAAGTTTACTTGATATCCATGTTGTCCTTCTATTTTTTTCTACCTCTCTTCTCAGTCTTTTCCTTCTCTATTGAATATTACTTTCAATATATTTTTCACATCTTTTGTTTTCTAGATACAAAAAATTACTAACAAAAAAGACTTTTAGCTATAATCACTCATTTTGATGCCCTTGACCTGTTTAGTTTTCTTTCAATACCTTTCTATAAATTTTCTTTGTTTCTCTTTCTTCCCTCTCTCTCTGTCTTTCTTTCTTTTGGTTCTTCTGTCTACTTTTTAAAATTACTCTTATGATTTATTTATATTACTTTATTTGCATAAAGTTGCTTGCATTAACCCTTGCTGTACTGGGGGTGGGGGGAGGCCCCCCCCCCCCCCTCGACATTTTCGGAGATTGCGCCGCAACCGCTTGGAATTTTGAATTGTCGTTTCATGACTTTTTTCCCTCAAGTCTTACGCACATTTTGATACCATTTTCGTCGAAATCGGATATACCTGTAAGGCGTTACATAACAATTAGTATGCGCATGTCATAAAAAAAAAAAAAAATAATAAAAATCGCATCAAAATTTGCATAAATTATCATTATTAATTACATTAAAATAACTTTTTTGTGTTAGAAAAGAAGTTTCATATGAATAATGAGTTTCCACATTCAAAAAGTGGAGTTTGACACGTTTTCTGTAAAATGCATAAAATTAGCGATTTTGCATAATTAATTAGGCTAACGACAAAAATGTGTATATTCGGAAAAAACTAATTATACCATCTTGTTCCTTACGTAGATATATACAAACATCATAGGGGGGGGGGGGGCCTCCCAGGCCCCCCCCCCCAGTCAGTGGGTGCTCAAAATAGCCCAGTACAGTAAGGGTTAATCATTATTTGCATAGGTCATTGAGCTTTTGATCTAATCAGGCATTCTCAATAATAAATATACAAATATATGAAATAAATCATAGATAAATCATAAATATTTACAAAATTGAATAATAAATGAATTAATACATGAATATATTAGAAATTCATATTAAATAGAAAATAAATATAAAATAAATAAATTGATAAATATTCTAAATAAATAAATTTATGTAAAATAATAACTAATTAATTCTAATGCATGTATTGTAATCAAGTCATTATGACCTTCCTTGTTCAATGTCTGTTACATTCTCTTAGGGTCTCTCAAAAATGTGAAACGATGCATGTCCAAATTTTAGTTTTAGTGAATAGATCTTTCTCACATGTATCTCCCATGGTAGTTTGTACGTACACGTAGATACAATATCTTGAATTTTACATTCTTTCCAATCCTGCTATAACATTATTTCCTACAACTACTTTGTTAGAAATATGCTTGGTGAAAACTTCCAACTTGGTATATCAAGGTTTGATATTTCATTATTTGTTTTTCTACTCCTAAATCCTAACCTTCATAACTTCTTTTCTGAGCTCTTATGTGTCGAGAATGACATGTGCATAAATTACTCAATCAATTTATTTTAAAAAGCCATTGAAATTTGCCTACTAACAATATATTACAGTATTCGTAAATGGAATAGCCTCTATTGATTCAAACATGTATATATACAGTGTATATGCATGTCTTTGCATGCGATGACATTCAAAAATATTTTTTTTCTTCATAGGTTTATGCTTTTTGAGATGAACAAGTACATCTTTCTTGTTGTAACAGACTTCTTCACATGTATCATTGCAATTATGTTATGAAGCCAAATGAAGAGAATAGAAATTGAGCTTCATTGTATGACTTCGCAAGAAAAATTGGGATACAAAAGGAAGAGTTGGTTGCTCCAGAAGAATAAGAAGGAAAAATCAGGGAATCTATCAGAAAACAAACCAGCAAAGAAGCAACTTCACATCCTTTTTTTGTTTTTACTGGATATGGCTAAGCCAAATATTCAAAATGGTGAGATGCATGTCTGCGGTGCAATCAGGGCCTTAAGAATTATGTCAGATGGATGAGAAGAAAGGGAAAACATTTCTGGACACACTGTATCCATTTTTATGTCATTACTAGACTACGTTTGGCGCTAGGAATTTTTAAAAGGGAAAGAAGGTTTAAAATCATTTAAATTGGCAACACAATGATAGATTAAAAATCATTGTTAATCATTGATAAAAAATTGTCATTTTCATCTTACCCAGGCATGTATATTGTTTTCAGAGAAATTACATTTTATTTTCAACAATGTAGCAATAGGAGTAAAATGTTATTGCTGCCAATGTGAAGAGCAGGATATGATCAATTAAGGCCTGAAAATAAAACCTGTCCTGAAAAGGTCAGTACGGTATTCGTTCCAAGGTAGATTTGTAAGCTTGTGATACGATTCTTAAATTATTAAATCGTCTTCAAGCAGATAATGAATATTCAATGTTTGTTCATGACTGTAGACATGTATGCGGTGGTTGACAGGCAACGCAAGCCGGCCGAGCAAAAGCCGTCTCCTGATGAGCCTCCCCCAGACGGTCTGTTTAGATCTTCATTTTGATTTTTTGTCACATTAATCTCTTACAATGTAGTTCTTTATCTTCATCTAATCTCACTATAAATCTTCACATAGCAACTTAGATATCTCTCTGTAGTATATAACATCCTCTGTTTAGAATAGATGTTGATGTGATGCTATCTAGACTTGCAATTAGAGTTCTAATTCTAGCACTTTCTCATTAAAGCCATTTGATAAATATAGGTAAATACATGTATATTGACACAGACACTGCCTCAAACTAGTAAGTACTGGTTTCAACTGGGTAAAACCGGTTGAAACTGGTTGAAACTGGTTTATGTATATGTCACTCAGACTATCATATACATGAACACTGACACTGATGTTCACCAGGGCATCGTTTCAAGAAACCGTCATAAGTACAAGTTCAAAGATATCCTATTCAAACGCGTAATATAAAATTAACATTTGTTTGAATGGGATGTCGCAGAACTTGTACTTACCGGTATGTCAGTTTCGTGAAAACGCTAGCCAGAAGCACATGGTTTTCTTGAGATCATCCAAACACTTCTGGCATTAATCACTAGATGCACATACATGTAGACTGTGTTTTACACTTGTGTAATTTTACTCCTTCATCCACACTGGGTAAAACGTGTACCAGATGAATCGGCAGGTTTTGTTCTTATACTTTTTTTCTTGTATCTCTCTTTATCTTTTTTTGTATGATATCGAGAAGAATGCATGTAGAGTGGTCATTTCTAGTAGCTCTTTAGCTGTATATTACCACATAACACCTTATCGTCTAATATACTACTGTCAAACCTGTCTATAGCGACCACCCAAGGGAAAGACAAGAAGTGGTCTTTGTAGACAGGTTCCTTTAGTACATGTTTCAATGAGAAACAATTTTCAAGGGAAACAAAACATGTGGTCTTTATAGACAGGTGGTCACTAAGCAGGTTAGACTGTACTTACATACTTGTACAAATGCTATTATTGCCTTGTAAAATGTGAAAAATTCAACTTTAATTTAATTTACCTTTATCAAATTAAGGTGGGGAGTCAGTGTACGGTGTTGTCGACAAGAAGCGTGACAGAAAGCCGGCCAACTTGAATAGGAATTTAGGTGGTCGCATTGTAGACAGACCGGTTGAAGTCCCTGAAGATTCTGGTTTTGGTGGTAATTTAATTCGATTTTAGTTTAAACAAACCAAGAAAGAAAAAAATCATGCAGCATTCATCAAACTTTCTTTTCTAAAGGGCAATGAAATGTATTCTATGAAGTCTTGGGATGAAAAATACATGTGTGTAAGCAACCATGCGCTAGTATAATTTTAGAGAAAAGACACATGGTGTGCGCCTGCTTGAAAGAGAGAGAGAGAGAGAGGGTGAGGGGGGGGGGTGTAGATGCAATACATATTTAATAAGTTCACCTGTCGCATTTAAAGCATGAAACTTTTCTTCTCCATTTTATATATATATAGATATCTATCATCACTGCCTGCCCATTTCAAATATTATGAACATCATACATCAAGTTTTGTTTGACTATTTAAAATTTTGTTTAGACTTGTTTTTTTCTTCATTTCAAGCACCCATTAGTTCTTTTAATACACTCATACTATTGTTTTACCTTGCTATCTCGTTCCTTTTTACTCTGCATACATTTCTGTTGCGACTTTAATGCCATTTAGAGCAAATAGAGAAATACAGAAAGAGTGAAAAGGAGAAAAAGAGAAAGAAAAAAAGAGGGGGGGGGGGGGGAGGAGAGAGAGATGTGAGGTTGAGAGGGGAGAGCACTGTATTCTCAGATACTCCTTATTTACTATCTAATTTCTTTTGGAAACCTCAAATTTATTTAAGTATTTCTACCTCATTTGCTATGCATGATATGAATTTATCCACGCACTTTCACGTACATCCTTATGGTTTCCGACGTATTATTTTCATTTCTTTCCATTTTTATCAATTTCTGCAAAGTTTCTTGTGAAACGAAGTACACCGTGAAAATTTAGAATATCTTTCGAGATCCATTTCAGAATGATTCTCTTCATATTATAGCCGGTAACCAAATCACCTGAAGAAAAAAAGTATATTCGCTTCTGTTAATAGTGAGAGAATCTGATTTTCATGTAAACAGTGTCGAGTGTGCTATGAACTTTGACCAGAAGTCAGACATTTGATTAACAACTGAATTATTCATATCTTTACTACCGGTATTTTTTTAATTTTAGAATTGATATGTCTCGATATATAGTTTTTGAGAATATGACATATTAAAGCTCAAAATTATGCTTAATAGACCGCATTCCTAATTTGTCTGTAACAGGTTGACAGGTAAGAGTCAGATATGGATGGCTGTGCCTGAGAAGAACCATTTCATATGCATGCAAGATATAGTTAGAATGCAAAACTAATTACTATACAATCATCTAAAATATATGTCAACACTGGTTCTTAATTATTTGCCCATGCATTATTGCTGTAAGTACATTTATCCGTACACTTCACAGTGTTCCTATAAGGTTAAGAAACTATGTCTGTCTTTCTCACAATGCATCTTGTATGATCGTTTTATGACATACAGGTTAACAATTTTTGTTTAAAACCTCATGATAATGCACCTTGTATAAAGAGATTTCTTATATTTCTGCTTTACTCTTTGAAATGTCTGAATATTAACATTTTATAGTTTTAATCGACATTGTCATGGTTAACACTGTCTTGCATGTGAGTAAAGTACACATAACTTTTTCAGCTGTTGAGTGTTTGTATGTTACTAACAAATATGCCTTGACACATTGAATGATTGAACCCTCATTTTCAAATTAAGGAATAATGATTTTTTTTTTCTTTGTTATGATGTATTGGTAAGTATATGTACTTGTGCCATTTGCTAAAGTGATTTCTTGTTATATGATATGTGTTCTGATACCATGCATTGCACTCATGTTTGATTTGAGCCAAAATATGTTTGATTTCACCATAAAAACAGACATTATCAAAAAAATTCAGAGCAGACTTTCATAGGCCTGTTATCGCCCATATCTGTGTACTTTACTGCCCATGGAGTGAAAGTCGTATGTGATGGCATTGTAAAAGGCTTGCTTGGAGTCATCTGGTCATCACGTCAGGTTGGGTGGTTGCGTTACCTGACCTGTTGTGAAACATGCCCCGTCATTCACTTAAAGTCAGGGGTAATGTTTGTGAAATAAATCCCTCTCCAATTGGTCCTATTTACCAGACACTTTGTGAAAAACCTACAGCAAATGTACGAAAGGCTGCATCGTTAACGTGCATCTTCATATGATCTTCTGCTTTAGTTTCACAAAAGGTCTTGTATTACGACCACCCGACTGGCCTCGATGACCCGATTATTTGAAGTAAGCCTTCTACATAGTTCCTGAATGTCACTCCAATAAAACAACTTATTCATTTTGCTGTCCATACAAGTGAAAGACTAGGCATGCTTAATAAATGGACACGAAACCTCACCTTTTTTTTTTAAATGAACGAAATGGGATAAAGAAATCTGCTGTTTTGTTACTACCTATTTTACATCTGTACAAATGAGGGTACAAAGAAAAAAATACAGGGTTAATGTTCAGTTGAAATGCTTTTTTATACATGTTAGTTTGTGTCATTGTAAACAGGTCTTTACGCTGCAGTAGACAGGGGGTTCAGGACGTCCACACCAGATACGAATCGCCCTATGGAAGGCTCAGGTTAGTCCCATTAGTTCATTTTTGTGTTTGTGAAGAAATAAAAAAATGAGTTGAGAGTGACTAGCCAAAGAAAACTCATAAAGAGTTCTTTAAAAATGGAATTATTACCTCTCAGGAAGATTTGCCTATAATAGGAAATAGTGATCAAGGAATCTACCTCCCTTTTTAATTAAAACAAAAATCTCTCTCTCGTCTCTCTGTCTCGTTTTTTCCCTCTCTCTCTTTTCCCCTCTCTTGTTCTCTATCTCTCTCTCTCTCTCTTTCTCTCTCTCTTTTACTTTCTCTCTCTCTCTCTCTCTCTTGTGAAGGTTCATTAATGAGGACTTAAAATTTAGATAACTTGTAGCTCGTATACCATGAAACATAGTAAACAAATTCACAGAGACTGAGCTGATGCTATTGTTTCAAAATTTGTTATGATAAGCATTCAGCTCAGACGTCCTTATATCTTGTTGTCTCTTCCAATTTTGTTACTAAACATTTTTGACTAAAAACCATATTTGTTTAAATGTATGTGTTCACTGCTTCATGAGTTTCATCTTCTTACATTCTTTACACTTGTGTGGGTGGGTGTGTGTATGTGTATGTGTGTTTAGGGTTAGGGTTAGGGTCTTTGACTGAAATCCATATTTGTTTGTGTACATCTGTGTGTATTGTTCCGTGTTAATACTACATTATATGTTCACTGCTTCACAAGTCTCATCTTATTACATTATTAACAAGTGTGTGAGTGGGTGTGTGTATGTGTATATAGGGTTAGCGTCTTTGACTAAAACCATATTTGTTTGTGTACATCTATGTGCATCATTCCATGTTAATATTACATTATATGTACACTGCTTCACAAGTCTCAACTTCTTACATTCTTTACACGTGGGTGGGCGGGTGGGTGTATGTATGTGTGGGTGAGTGTGTGAATGTGTGTGGGTGCACAGGCAGGTGGGTTGGTACCGAGGACACTTATAAGAACTGCATCTTTGCTTTGACGACCACTTGCAAAATGAGGATGTCCTCGGTTCGAGAACACTGCAAATTGTTTAAAATTTGAGACCCTTTTTTTATAGGGGTACGGTCATTTAATTGCTTTATTTCAACAGAAAACAAAACATATCTTTGTTTTGCAGTAAATTTCTAGATCATACTTGATGCGTTATATTTCTACAAAATTGAGTGTCCTGGAATATGTAATAAGATAATGATTTGTATTACGCGCCCTAAATTTACAGCACAAACGTGTATGTGTGGTGTATGTGTGTCATGTATTTGTCACTCTTGCTTTACATGCTATGTTGATGTCGCTTCTTTCATTTTATGTTTGTGCATTCTACCACAGCAGGTTATTAGATGTTTAACCTTGAAGTAAAATCCATATTATGATCAACAAACATTCAAATGTTTTACTAATTACATTATTATGTTTGGGGAAAAACATAATCTTACATGCAGGATTTAAAGGGAGTATTATCGATTAGTTTGGATTTTGTGGCTGTCTCTATATTATTGAACTCACTTTTCGAGAGAGGTTTAAGTTTTAAATGTTAAAAACTTCCTCTTGAATACACTGGATGCAATCCATTTAACAACATATAAAGGCAATTTTCCAATGAAAACTCTTTGTTTTTATGTTGGATATTGGTGCAAAGGGACAGGGTAAACTTGTATTGAGTGTAGTTGCATGATAAAACTAGATCAACTTTTAAGAATAAAGGGAAATGCAATTCTCATTTACATTACATTAACTTGCATGTAAACGTTTAAAAAAAAGTTAAAGATCTATCTGGACAACAGAATTCCAATCACATCCATTTGCAACAAAAAGCGTTGTTTATTTGCAAAAGAACTTATCACATATTAAAGTCTCTAGTTTATAGCCTACATGTATCTTAGCTACATCTATGCTCTTATTTTTGAAACACCTCCACAAAATAAATCATGCATCAATTCCAATTATTTTGTTTGCTTTTTACTTCATGATAACAATGATAGCTGTTTATAGATAATATTTTTTCTCCAGTTTTTAAAAGCATTATACATTAATAAGCAAGAACAAACATCACAATATACATAGATTGCGAGTTTATTTAGAAGTTCAAAGACATGGTATGAACTATGTGCGTGAAATGACAAAATGAGTACCGTTTTTGTTGCATCTCTGAAACATTAACCTCTTTTACATATTGCAAAATGAATATCTAAACTAAGAAAGGAAGGATTGGCAATCCTTTCTCTCTTAGTTTATATATTCATATTATGTGTATGTAAAAGAGGTTGAAAGTAATAACGGTCATGCTGCTTAAAAATCACTTAAAATATTTGTGTGTATATTGTCTTAAACTTTCATTACAAAATAGTTATCCAAAAGAGAATACAAAATAATGTTTAAAAGCTGAAAAATATTGAAAAGTTATGGCTCTGGGAATATAGGTGTTTTTTCTGTTGATATTTTGCAAATTACATTTAAAATATTTTTATTCCTATGAGTTGACATTTTCTTTGAGCAAGCTGAAATAACTAACACACATTAAAATGCATTACATTTAATTTGTATGCTCACATATTGCAGTATATTTGTATGAATTTATCACAATCCTTCACATGTCAAAACTGCCTTCAAGCAAGCGCAAGTAAAACACACTAAAATGCAACAGTTGTAAGTGTTATTTGCTTGTCATTCTTGGTCCGAATACATGTAGCATCACCATCATTATTACATGTATAATGATCATATGAATTGATATTGCCTTCAGAGAAGCATAACTAAATATAACACACTAAAATGCATCATTTTAAATTTTTATTTTCAACACACATTATGCAAAAAAAGTTAACATTATTTGCCACAGCTTTAGCAGGTCATTCACTTTCACACTGTGCGATACAAAAGATCAGTTCAGAGATAGCACGTGTTCAAATGACCCCCACATATCCACAGTTCTTTTAAAACATGGAGAAGTCACACTTTGTGCATTGTAGAATAAATCACTACCAAAGTGATTAAAGAGCCTTATGAATACCTTTGTTTGCGGTCTCAAAATTAACACTTCCACCTGTTTATCATATATTGATATACCGTTGGTGCATAAATTAATGATTACATAACTTTCATGAACTGGTATCCAGTATTCTTCTTGATGGGTCTTTGTGCAAATGACCTTTATCTGGCCTTGTGCATCTGCTATCTTTGAACTGGCATACATACAGTCAAGAATGATCCTACAGTCGCACCAAAGAGACCGACACCAGGTCCCTGTTTCATAAAACTAGTTTTCAATGACAAGTTGCGAAAACTGTTATAAGCTACTGAAATCGTTGCATTTGATTGGCTGAGAGCAAATTTGTTAAGTAATGTGACACGTGCTATTGATAACAACTGTTATGAAACGGGGCCCCGACCGACAAACTTTTACATCACCTGCTATGACCAAAAGTCGATCGGCTTGAAGTATGTGTGGGTCGGTTTGGCAGTGTGGCTGTGGGTCCTGTTTCATTAAACTTGTTATCAATAGCAAGTTTAAAATAGCTGTTATAAACTACTGAAATCATGGCATCTGATTGGTTGACAGCTAATTTGTCATAGAATCTTAGTATTTGTTATTGATCAGGGCCCCATTTCACAAAACTTGTCATCAGTGACAAATGACAAATTTTGTTATAAGCTAGTGAAATCCTTGCTTCTGATTGGTTATCAGCAGATTTGTCACTGATTTTTGTCATTGGTTATTGAATAAAGGCTTTGTGAAACAGGTCCCAGAACTTTTATGAAACAGGGCCTGGGTATTATTCAAAATGAAAGATTTGTTAAATCTACAGCTGTGTTTAGCCAACAAGAAAGATGGAAATTACCAGGTCTTGCTCCGGACGAAGAAGTAGCAGAATCTGAGGGTTTGTACCCACATGTATATTTCTAAGAAATCTGAAAATATTCCCCTACAATTCGTCTTCCGTGTAATTTGTTCATCGCCTTGAATCATCTTTAAAAGGCCCTATATAAATCCAGTTATTATTATTTAGGCATCATGAAAACTCGTACTGGACATTTCTAAAGTCCCTCGCCCTTTGTATGGGGGATGCCAGGGAAAGATGCATGCCAATATTTCTTAGTTATTCATAATATTATTAAATAACAAAATTATGATTTGTAATTTGATTTGTCATGCTTTTGAAATCATGATTATTAAAGAAAGTGTAATTTTAAGAAATATGCAAAGCTACAAGATTTTCTGCATATTATTTATGTTTCAATTGCAAAATTGATTAAAAAAGAGTTTTATTTTGTTGAAGGAAAAGTCATGCAATATGTTTTCAATTAAGCAAGCGAGCATATCATATAGATATAACAACACAGGAACATGTAACAAAATACATATTAACTTATTACCATAAACACAGATAACAACTAAATTATTCATACCCTTACCAATTATTGTAATTTGTAAAGTAACGATATAACGTTTATGTCAAATAACTGCCTTTATAAGATAATGAAGCCCTAATGAAATGATTAGTTGAGAGCGTACACGTGACCAAGCAGTTATTTTGCCTAACACATAATTTTACTAATGACCGGTCATATAAAACACAATTTTATAAAACAAATAATACACATCATTTTGTTATTGCATTAGTAAAATTACCCACTCTCGGTACCTTCAAAACAGTCCAAACACCCTTTGGCTATCGCCTTGGCCGTGTAGACTGTTCCAAAGGTACCTTGTGTGGGTAATTCTTACTAATACCCTCATTGCTGTGTATCATTTGTGTAAAGAAGACCAGAATAAAAAGTCCCAATTTTTTATCATAGATGTGTGTCGGTCAAATTCCCAGGACCGTTCCAATGGATAAAAAAAGAAATTCACATCGCCAAAGTCAAACGAAATCAATCACTGTCAAAGCACGCATTACACACTGATTTTGTTTACACAATACGCCCTTGGTGGCCCTGTAGTCTAGACTTGCTCGCGTGCGCTCCACGGTTCTCTCTCTTGTATCTACCTCTCTCTTGTATCTACCTCTCTCTTTCAGTGATCTACAGGTATTTGTTTCTAATTCCTCGATCTTACATGGATTTTTTTTTTTTGATGATCATGTTCATTTAGTGCAGATTTGTACTATCACATATTTATGAATTCTGTCATGTTTCATGTACACATGTATGTTTTGTCTATGTTTTATGTCTTTTCATCCTTCAATCGATTTAACATGTCTTCTTTCCTATTTACTATGAGAGTGACTCTTATTGTGCTAATAAACATCCTTTTGTTTTGTTGTAACGTTTGCTATTGTGTTGGGCAAGGGGTACCCCCCCCCCCCTACTCTCTCTCTCTCTCCCTCCCTCTCTTTTATTTACTCATCAAATAACAATGTCTTTTTTTCTCACACACATGTTGTTTTGTAGGGATGATAGAAAACGAGCTATACGACTCTTACAACAACCAGACGTCACCGGCTCAAACAGGTACAGTCCTTATACATTTTTATATTTTTGAACTATATAGGAATAGAAAATAAGAATGATTGATGCCAATTTGAAGATGGAAAGCTGTTTAATTTAAACCTTAAGAAAACTCTGAACTGCTATTGGTTAATGATCGATCCCATATTCACCCTCTGTCCTGCCATTGGTTAATTATTGATCCTATATTTACCCTCTGTTCTGCCATTGGTTAATGATCGATCCGGTATTCACCCTCTGTCCTGCTAGTGGTTAATGATCGATCCCATATTTACCCTCTGTCCTGCCATTGGTTAATGATCGATCCGGTATTCACCCTCTGTCCTGCTAGTGGTTAATGATCGATCCCATATTTACCCTCTGTCCTGCCATTGGTTAATGAGTGATCCCATATTCACCCTCTGTCCTGCTAACGGTTGATGATCGATCCCATATTCATCCTTCGTCCTGCCATTGGTTAATGATCAATCCAATATTCACCCTCTGTCCTGCCATTGGTTAATGATCAATCCCATATTCACCCTCCGTCCTGCCATTGCTTAATGATCGATCCCATATCCACCCTCTGTCCTGCCATTGGTTAATGATCAATCCCGTATTCACCCTCTGTCCTGCCATTGGTTAATGATCAAACCCATATTTACCCTCTGTCCTAGGCAATTCCATGACCTATGCCACAGTGCCAGATTACAGAACGTCGGAGGAGCCAGAGGAGGGGATGCAGGATAACCCCCTCTACGCCGCCTTCAGCCCCACCTTCAGCCCTACCCCTTCTGAGAGTAGTAGACAGAGGCAGGAGCCCCCACCAATCGCGCCTAAACCAGGGGTAAGTACCTGCACCCCTGTGATCATAAGTCACCCCTCTTTCTTAAAGAAACAGACACCTCCGGTTGCAAAAGTTGTGTTTCTGTCCCTAATTAGGGTCTCTAGAACCCCGCCCCTTTTCACGGACAGGAACCAGAAGACACACTCTTCCAAAATCAGGGATATGTCTGTGCACTCTTTCATTCGTCCTTCCAGACAGGAACCATAACCCACCACTCCCCAGCAACTCAGGGGTACACCTGCACCCATTTTGACCATTAAAACCCCCTACCCACACTCCCACCTCACCCCACACTCTGTTATTAAGTCATCAATGGTTTTACAAGTTTTGATTTTGTCCTTAAGGTCTGGGTAGTCCGTTGTGCTTTGTGTAATGTAAGCGCACATGTAAATATGTTGCTTTATCATGCAAAGCCTGCATTAAGTTATAATTTGTTGTTGTAATTTCTATGTCAAATGGGAAAGCGGTTTTCCTTTAATGCTATATCTGGAGAGCATTGAAATATAAACCAGGTTTTGCTATTTTTGTGGATATCTGTTAGAATATCGTGTAGCTACACCTTTCCCTCAATACTAGATAATGCATATTCTTGCTGCTAATATGGTAAAGGGCTATTGAGCATATCAATTTTTGCTAAACTCGTCATGAAACCGGTGCATTTTCCTTCTTGTTAATGTTTTTTATTTAAGATATGTAAGCATGCTCTTTACCCTGATTATATTTTTTTCTCCTTGGGAATGCTGGAAATATAACCGTTCTATGATATGTTTATTTTTATTTTTTCTCCCCATTAATTGTTTTCCTTTCCTCAAACCAAATCCTTGGCTTGATTCAATGTCTTCATTTTTCATTCATCACTGAAAAAATACAAAATAATTTAATTTCATGGACATTTTATTTCCAAATTAACTCTGTATAATATTATTTTTGTTTTATGGACTACATTACATCATTTATGATTTGCTTTTTATCATGGCTTATAATAAAAAAAATAACTCATTGGATTTGCTAAATACATCAACTTGAATTATGGATACATAATGCTTTGATTTATTGATAAAAATTGTCTCATTTACACTCTTAAAACATTTTCTCTGTATTCTGAATATCAAACGAATGCTTTAAATACATTCATTGATATACAACATAATTATACATCACTACATTATGAAAACAACAAATATATCTTTTTTGATTCTTTCACCTCTGCTTTTGTCATTCCTGTGCCTATGTGTATATGCACAAACCCAAACCATCCTTCCACCCCTTGCTATCCCATCCTACCCCTCCCCCAGAAACTGGACCTTACTAAATTCCCTGTACGCATGGAGGGGCTTATGCGCCCCATTGGTAACGTAAACCGCCCCAACGACCTCCCAGTTTGGCACCACCGCAGCACCCCCACCCACAATAACCACCCCCCGCCCTTTGCTAGCCCCGAGAGCGATGAGGGGGCGGGGTACTCCAGCCCGGCCGACGCCCTCCCCTTTGATCAAGTCCGAAGGGTAATCGGGAGCAGCTTTAGGACCGGTAGTAGCGGAGGAGGAGGGGGTCCCCAGTCGGGAATTTACTCACAGCCCCACGATCACCTGCCTCGCGGCACTGTAAGTTGGCTCGGTCTTGCACCCCTTTCTCTTTCTGTGCATCGTTTTCAAAAGAGAGAAAGTGAGCATGTGCTTTACTACTCTCGGCACTGTGTGTGTTTGTAGTGAGCTTCTACCTTTGTTATGCCTCCGCCCACCAAAGGTTACCAAAGGTCACCGGAGGTATTATGTTTGTGGGTTGCCCGTCCGTCCATTCGCCTGTACGTCCGTCCCGCTTTCTCGTTAACGCGATATATAAAGAACTATTTGAGATATGAATTTCAATCTTGGTGATAATGTGTTTCACCATAGGAAGACAATCTGATTAGGTCAAAGGTGAAAGGTCATACAGGTCAACTTATGAAATTCCAGGTATTGGCCTTGTTATCGCAATATCTCAAGAACCACTAAAGACTTGAGGCTCAAACTTGTTGATAATATGTATTACCAAAGGAATACAATCTGATCAGATTTTGGGTTAATCGGTCAAAGGTCAAAGAGTTAAATTTCTGAAATTGGTTTTAGCCTTGCTATTGCGATATCTCAAGCGAACTACAAGAGATAGGCTCTTTCTTTTCATCGTTATATGTCAAAAATAATCCATCCATTTTCTATACTGAATTAAGGCGGAGGCATATAGGAGACGCAGTCACATTTTTCTTGTTAGCTGTGCATCTGTGTGCCCTTTTGTTAGGGTGAGCCATGCCCATCTTATTTATGAAGGCTTATAACACCCACTTAGCACCATACACCGTTTTTCTTTCATTAGGGTTCTTCTATCACATAGCTGTAGGTGATTTCATAATCAAACCAACACCCACTTAGCACCAAGGTTCTGGTATGACATAGATGTTGATGAAACCATCTATTCAACACCATGTGATCAAAGATGTAAACCTACATGTGATCAAAGATCTTCATGAAGGTTTACAACACCTTCTTAGCACCGTACACGATATGTCTTTCATCAGGGCTCTTCTATCATATAGATGGCGTCATAGTCAAACCATACCTACTTTAATAGCATCATACATGTATATCTGGGTTCTATAATTTAACATAGATGTAGATGACACCATATTCAAACCACACCTATTTAGCACCATGTTTGTTATTAGGATTTTATGTAGGCGTAGATGACACTGTATATCCCTACCAACAGGTTCTTAGCACCATAGGTCTTTAGTCATGGTTCTTCGTTCCCATAGGTGTAGACAACACCACCCTCAATCCACAGCCTACAGGTACATATTTAGCACCATACATGCATATATTCCAGTGGGGCTCTATTATCACATACGTGTAGGTGTCGATGACACTGTATTGAAACCGACACCTTCTTAGCACCACTCAAGTTTTTTTTTCATTACCACATAGGTGTACATGTAGATGGCACCATAATTAAACCAACACCTGTTTAACACTGTATGTCTTTCGCTCAAGTTCTTCTATCACCTAGGTGTAGATGACGCTGTGATCAAACCAATCTTCTTTCACATACAATTTAGGTTTTACTCATAGATGGCACTATAATTATACCAACACCTATATGGCACCATATGTCTTTCATGATGTTTTTCTCCATGTATCACATAGGTGTAGATAACACCATAAACCCAAGCAACACCTTTGTTTAGTGTCCCATATGCTACATCTATAGAGTACCGAAGTGATAGCGTCATACTTGCCTGTCGACCAGGTTAATGGTTCTAAACAACGGAGCCTGTGCATGAGGTTCACCATAAAATCATTCAAGCAACGGGCTTGAGCAGTGTTTGGGGCTGGTGTGATCACCATACCATTGTTTAGCACAAAGCTCTTTGGAATCAGCAACCTTGCAGACTTGGCCAGTATGACCTCACACATTCGGTACTCTTTTTGCTTTAGAATCACATGTTCTGTCACATGGGGAATGATGATGTGGGGGTATCATCTAGGCACCTGTCTGCAGTGTTTGCTTTCATCCTGTGTCTCTTCTCTCATACCTAATTAGACTGTGCATGTTTTATAAGCAATCTACTTCAGTGTGCTGTATTTCTCTCACTGCTCCACACTCCACATATTTTTAACCCATTCCCTACTGAAACCTAGTGGCTCCTGTATTAAAGCCTAGGGGAATGTGAGAATTCAGTACTTAATGGGTTAATGCTCTTCTTTCAAACCACAGCCAACAGGTCTTTTTTGTCAGGTCTTTTTTGTAATGTAACCAAATACAGTGAAACCTGTCTATAAAGGCCACCCAAGGGAGACAAGAAAAGTGGTCTTTATGGGCAGGTGGTCTTTATGTAAAGGTTCCTTTAGTACATATTTCAATGAGAACACCCTTTTCAAGGGAAACAGGGATGAAACAGGGTCCTGTAAAACAAGGTAATTTTCATGGTCCCAAGGACTTGTTATAATGAGGTTCAACTGTATAGAGAAAGAAGATGCTCATTCGTTGCAAGTTGTCACGCTGCATGTAAGACCAAGCCATGCTAGTGAGAGCTCTTTATGCAGATTTTATTTGAAAATGTCAAAATCATCTTTAAAAATATAGTTTGATAGTCACACCAGCCAATAAAGAGACAAGTTTTCCTTTATAACAAATATTACCAAGTGATTTGTCATGATCTCATTTTGTAATAAAGATGTCCTCCATGTGGAGTTCATTGAATAGTCTGTATGATTGTTTCATATCCCAAATGATCTGACTTGAAAAAATACTTTTATTCTACTATTAAACACTAATAAGCATATTTCATTAACCATGCTTTCTTAGAAATATTCATTTATGTTCTGTGCAATTAAATTCCAATATGTCACAAGCTATTACTAATATTTTTGTACTAACCATGGCATTTGCTCTGAAGAAGAAAAAAATCTTGTAAAAAAATGGTTTCTGATTGCATTTTGGTGGGTATGCATACCGTATGTAAAACACGTCTTTGCAAACATCTTCGAAATGCTGCATTTTAGAATGTATTATGATTGAAATCATGTCGGTAAGACAAGGAGAAACAAGTTTTGGAATACATTCCAGGTTTGATCAAATAATTGAGCTTTTATCATTGTAAGGTTTTCTTTCCATTCTCCACTCTTTGCAGTGAACATGAATCATTAATTAATGTTTTATGATACTAACATAACATTTTCCTGCTAATGTCTACGAGTTTCATATGATGTTCTAACATTGTTACTGCAGTCTTTTCATTGTGTATTCAGGTTTTGTTTCTGCAATCACATTGTTACTGTAATAGACCATTTTGTAGATACAATCTGCGCATGAGCCGATAAAGGTCATTTGTGATAAAATGTTAAAACCCACCGAGATGAATACGTGCTCATGTTATGTAATCATTTTTTTCATTTGTGCACCGACGGTACATTCTACCATACAAGACGGCACACAAAAGCTATTCATGAAGCACATACATGACTTTGGCATTGATTAATTCTAAAATACACAAAGTGGGACTTCTCCATGAGTAAAAGATCTGCAGATATTTTGGGTCATTTGTACCATGTGCTTAACTACGAAATGGTCTATAGATGTAATTTAGCAGAGTAAATGTGATCTTCATTTATGATGTTCTGTAGTTTCACTCAACCTGTCTCCCATTTTAACCAACACCCTAGAACCAGCGAATCATGTTCGGCAAACCGATGCTCGCGACCACACCCCGCCCCACTGGGCTCCCTGTAGCAAACAACAACACCCCAGATGCCTCGCCCGCGAATGCCGGCCGGCCCAGAGAGGTGCAGAAACAAACCCCCAGGAGGCCTCTGGGTACTGCGAATGCCAGGCACAAGAAGCGGGAGGATTTCATCAAGGGCTTGAACAAGCTTATAGAAGGTAGGTGTGCCCTCATAACATCTTCAGAGTTCCTGGCTTGTTTCTTGGTAGGACAAAGCCTTGAACAACTAGGGACAGTGGGGACGTTTGATGATCTAGGAATAGGTACATGTATGAGTAAGGGGTGGAACAAGCTTGTAGAAGGAAGTTGGGCATCCTGAATGCTGTTGACGAGGTCTTGTACAAAAGTTATGCAGGATTGGTTGGTCTGTCAAGCTCCTGCAGCAAGTGTCAGGTTTGACAAAGGGGTCGAACATACTTTTGAAAGTGTGCCTTCCTAACATCTTCAGAGTTCCTGGTTTGTATCCTGGTGGGACAAAGCATTGAACAAATCTTTTTAGGGACAGGTGGGTTGTTTAATGAACTAGGAATAGGTATGTGGATGAATAAGGGATTTAACAAGCTTATAGACGGAAGTTGTGGATTCAGAATGGTTAGGAGGAGGTGTTGTACAAAATTTATGCAGGATGGGCGGGTCTTTAAAGCTCCTGGAACAAGTTTCTTTGTGAGCCAAGGGCTGGAACAAACTAATAGAAGGTAGGTGAGCATTCAAAACATCTTCAGAGTTCCTAGGTTGTATCTTGGTAGGACAAACTTTGAACAACATTGTTTAGGGACATGTAGGTGTTTGGAATTTGAATGGGTAAGAGGTTGAACAAACTTACAGAAGGAAGGTTTACATGTCCCTTCAGAATGCCTTGTAATGCAGGGCCTTCATCAAGAGTTGTATAGGATTAGGTAGGTTTTAAAAGCTTGAAGAAGTGACGTAGTCGAGTGGTTTAACACTTGACTTGAAATTCAAAGGTCATGGTTCGATCCCCGATACAGCACTAATTTACTTTGGCAAGGCATAAATCTTCATTTGCCACACTCGACCCAGGTGAGGTAAATGGGTACCTGGCAGGAATTAATTCTTTGAAATTCTGTAGATTTACGACCATGATTTGTTTGTCCCTTGAGAAACCAATGCCAGGAATGGTTAGAGGAACTAGTGGCATGAACGGCGTGCCATAGTTAAGTCCAACTTAAAGTTGATCTTAGTCTGTGTGAAACACTCCCCTGATCTACTTCCTATCCCTAATCAAGTTATAGAGTATTATAGTTGTCAAAGTGGTTTTATAAGGTAAGGTAAACTGTAAGCCATACACGTCTGAATGGTGCATGCTTGGTCCATATCTTATCCTACAGGTGTTTTCCATTCATAATGTATGACCATGAATGCAGAACATGTCTTTATACTGTCTTTATATGTGTTTACACTATCACAAACATGTAGCTCCCTTGTATGACCCCAAAATACACGATGAGCAAGCTAGCCAGGGTGAGTCATAACGAGATTAAGATCCGCATGCGAACGGGTTGATGCACTTTAAAGGCATTGTACGCTTTGTTATGCTTTGATATGACCCCAAAACACACGTACAGGCACGATGGCCCAGTGGTAGAGTAGTGGTCTCGTAACCTGGAGGTCCCAGGTTCGAAACGCAAGTCGATGCGCTCTTGCCCTTAGGTAAGGCATTGTTCCTCATTACCAAGTCCCTCGAAGAGGACTTAAAGCCTTTGGTCTCCTGGTCGCTTACCGTATTTGTCGGCGTAAAGGCCGCAGTATTTTTGGAAGAGAAAAGATCAAAAAGTCTGAGTGCGGCCAATGCGCTGCAGAGTAACAAATCGCATGTCAAAACCATGAAAAACAGCACAAATTTGATATGGGACAACAGTGAAAGGTGATGGACATTTCTAAAATAACTGTCTAGAATAACACATGTCTTGCCAAAAATTTTGTGTTATATTTTTTGAGATGAAGGGCAAAGTTTTGTCAATCTCGTAAATAAAATTCATAACTTACCAACCAAACTCTACTGGTAGATCTAGATTTAAGTTTTTGCCATAGCTACAGCAACCTCAATCCTCTCAGCTCGCGCGAGCGAGCAAAGCTATGGAGCAATACACAAGAGAAAGCTTTTTTTTTGTTAAAAAGCCCATCGTGTCTCCAATTTTTTTTTTTTCTTTTTAAAGTCTAAAAAATGTCAAAATCGGGGGTGCGGCCTTAACGCCAGCAAATACGGTACTTACTTTTGTGCAATTAACATTGGCATGTGAACGGGATATTCATGACGGTGAATAGACAATTAAAGAATGAGGTTTGGAATTGCATGTGATCAGAAGTGATGCACTACAAGTAGAACAAGAAAGGCATGGGAGTTTAGTTTTAGTTCAACCCGTATATACAGTAGACTGCATGTTAGCAGGATATTTCTCTCTACTATTAAAGGCATATGTAGACTTATATGGCGTTTTGTTTTGTTAGCCTTTTCAGTGAGAATTGAGTTATGAGTTTGAATTTGATGATATTTAAGTTCATAAAATTAATTTTAAGGCCCTAAAGGTAATTTAAGATTTAAAAATTGATTTTATTTTCAGATCGTAGCAAGATGGTCGTTAATTAAAAGTGGTCGCTAAAGCAAGTTAGTTTGGTAAAAATACCATATTGCATAGTCGCCCTGAAAATACAATTTTTTTTTTCCTTAAGTTTTTTTTTTTTTAAACTGAAAAATCACCCTTTTTTAAGTGACAGGTCAGCAGCTATCAATGATTGAACGCATGTCTATTCAAAGAAACATAGTTCCAATTTGATCAATTGTTTGTTTTTATGAGTATGTATTTATTTGTTTCTTTCTATCTTTGTAGCATCCATGGACAGCTCCCTGGTAGACGAGCCCGTAAGTTTTAGTCCTTTTTAATTTAATTTTTTTAAATAGTTCCCTGTGTTGAAAAGGATTATAAAAAAGGTTGATTTTACCTCTAGAATTGTTGAAATAGCTTGCCCTTAGTTGCAAAAGTTCTTTTATATTACCTGGATATTCTTAAGATCCACTGAAAGAGAGCAAAGAAAAAAGAAAATAAATGGTAAGGTTTGTTGTCTAATGAGTTATCCAATAAGTTGTCATTCCATCATTAAACCGACCAGGTGGTGTTTCATAAAACTGTTCGTAAAGTTACGCATGACTTTACGAACGACTTGTATATGAAGTGCCAGATAGGATGCCCAAAGTTTTTTCTGATATTTTCAATAACCTCAATTAAATTATGGCAACAAATATACTTTGCATTAAAAATGTTTGTTGTAATAAGAATGTTAATCTACATCTGCACAGTTCAACTTTAGTTGATGCAGTTAATAATGATTGAGCATCCCATTTGGCTTTTCATATACAAGTCGTTCGTAAAGTCATGCGTAACTTTACGAACAGCTTTATGAAACACCCCCAGGCAGTGTAGTTTTGTGTGTATAATCCAATCACTTTGTCAGGCAATCATTCAATAAATCAGTCATTCAATCACTCAAATCTTTAGAGTCAACACACTTTCTAACCAACCAGTCAGTCAGGTAACCAAACAGTCATGCGAACAATTTTCAATCTGGTAACCTACCAACAACCTAGCATTCTATTAAGTAATCAGTAGTTTTAAATTAAAAAAAAAAAAAAATGGAGATCTAATTGTATTTGTTAAGTATACTATCAATTTTCTAAAGCTTTAAAAAGTGAATCTTTATTGTCAATTTTTTTTAGCAACAACTAAAGTATTCATACCCTTACCAAGTTTTGTAATAATTTAAGTATGTGAAAAACTGAGTTGTCCTGAGTTATGTTTCATGAGAATGTGACATATCAAAGCTTACATAAAAAAGTATTTAACAAAGGCCCTAATTCAACTAGTCCACCTTTCTTTCTTGAGTTACAAAAAACATCAAATTTACGAGGGGTATGAATAATTTAGTTATTAACTGTAGCAAAAGTAAATTCAAAACCATTTGTTGTGCAAAGCTCTAACTAATTTGTATGAAGCATTTTTAAATGATTTGATTTTTGTTCTTTTTCTTCAGAATACTCCCATTGACAAGTTGCCAAAAAAAACAAAGGATAACAAAGTAAGTTCATTTTTCACAGCATGATGTTTGTATGTAAAATAGCAATAGCCTTTAGATCCCACACAAGGATATATACAGTAAACCCTATCCCAGACTTGCCAACCGTTCCAATTCTAATGGAACCTTACATTTTTGAAGTTTTTAGAGCCATAGAAAACGGAACGTTCCGATTTTGTGTATAACAATGTAATTTTGATTGTCCCAAGGACCTCATTATAGTTATTTTGGAATTTTGTTTTCATTAAATGCTGGGAGTTGTGGAGGTATTGTACAATTCACATTTAACCTGTATTTTTTTCTGTATTTTCTCTCTCCAGCCCTTCTTTACCTTTTTAAATACAAATATGAATTGAGTTTAACCCCTTTTATTTTTATTTGATAGAAAAAACCCAAAGGCAAGAAGGGGAAGGATGGACTACCCTGTAAACCGATAAAACCCGCTCTTGAAACGCTCATCTTGAATGAGGATGGCATCCCGTCTTTCATTGAACAGTGTGTGTATCGGATAGAGGATGAAGGTAAGGTTTGATGAAGATGATGTGGATGGTGATGGAAGTGAGGATGATGAAGATGATTGTGAGGATGATTATGACGACGATGGTGATTAGGATGATGATGATGATGGAGATGGTGATGAAAGTGAAGAGGATGACTATGAAGATGATTATGAAGATGATTATGATAGTGATGGTGATGATGATGACAATGGTGATTACGATGATGATGATGATGGGAATGGTGATGAAAGTGAGGAGGATGACTATGAAGATGATTATGATAGTGAAGGTACTGATGATGATGATGATGATGGAGGTCATGATGATGAATGTGAGGTTTCTAAAAGATGACAACGATGGTGATGACAAGGATTGTGCTAATATGAAGATGTATGTAATTACAGACATTTCTGAAGACTGTTCTGATAGTTCACCATGAATACTCGTACTTCTTGCAGGTATTTCCCAAGAAGGTATAATATGATATGATTTTATCGATATGCTAATCAAGATGTTTGACGGATATCAGAACGCTGCTCTGAATTTGTTAGAGAACCTCACCTCCAACACAATTGAGGACTTGCGATTGATCGGATCAATCGCAAGTCCTCCAATCAATCGCAAGTTTCTAGTCTACTATCTCTTATGTACATATATGTTTATGTTGCTTGTATATGTTTGTCACTCGCCAGTGGAGGACGAATTTCTGTATTTTTTAAATCAGACAATAAATTATCTTGACATAGTTGCAATCGCAAATAAGTTGTGATTGAAGACGAGGCCGAGATAAATACATATAGGTACAACATGAAAAACAATTCAAATAGTGATTTTACCTGTCATTACATCTCTGTTAATAGTGTCAGTAATGTCAGAACTGTCCTATCTCTTGCAGGTATCTCCCAAGAGGGTATATACAGGGTGTCAGGTAAAGCATATGATATCGAGGTGATCATCAAGATGTTTGACGAGGATCAGCTCGCCGATCTCAACTCGTTAGAGAACCTCAGCGCCAACACAGTGGCCTCTGCCCTGAAGCAGTTCTTCAAGAATCTTCCCGAGCCGATCATACCCTACAGTACACAGGACAAGATGATTGCCGACTACAAAGGTAAGTGTAGTCCCTGACATAGGTTTTCATGCTGGTGTACAATGGTAAGTGTAGTCCCTGACAAAGGTTTTTATGCTGGTAGAGAGAGGTATTTGTTTTTTTAGGTACCTGTTAAAGCTCGTTCAGAAATGGCCTGGTAAACTACCTCCAAATTTGAAGCTCATTAAACTTTAAAACCCATCTTGGTGTACCACTGCATATACCTGAATGTTTTCACTGTCTCTTTATAGAAGTAATATTTAACGTCATATTTTTTTTATTGTGCATATTCAAGTAGAACCTGTATATAAAGAATCAATGCTTATAAGAAGACAAGAAAAGGAGTCTTTATGTACAGGTTCCATTAGTATAGGTTTCAAGGAGAAACTCTGTTTAAGGAAAACAACAATCTGTGATCTTTATAGGCAGGTGGTCTTTCTATAGAGATGGTCATTAAAGCAGGTTTGATTGTATTTGGACCACGTTATAAAAACACCTCAACACTACTTTAAAAAAAAAAAATGAGTTCTAGACTCACTTGATGCTTTTATGAGTATGGGAAACGGGCTACCCTTTTCAAATTAAAGATAAACTTGAGTTCTGGTAAATATAGAAAATTAATTTTCACAGAATCCAACGTAACTTACACTGAATGTTCAAGATTACAAATAAATGACAATTGTATAGTGGCTGAGTAATGAGCAAATCCGGGTAAGTAGGCCCGACATCATGTGCTTAACACAGGTTACTTTTTGCAAATGGGAGTTGTTGTTTTTATGGGAGATGATGCCCAGTAAGTTTTAATTTCACTTGTTCAAAAAACCAATCTGCTGCAGGATAAAAAAATCCAGAGTAAATAATAGCAATCTTTTCTCAAAATACGATTCCCATACCAGAGCTCAAGATTAGCATTAAAAAGAAAGACAAATCGAATCATGCCACATTAGAGGCTTGACTATTCTTATCTTTTCACTATTGAGCAGATGTCAACAACGAAGATCTCTTTGTGGAGCGGTTGCCCGAATACCTGATCGGACTGTCCCACGTCAAAAAGACTGTTCTCACCTACATGATGAGGCATATGAAGAGGTATGTATCAAGAATGCTTGCGTTCACACTTCCCAGTCGTTTGCATGTCCATCCACACTTGTCATCCATCCATAACGTTGCATATTCATTAGTTGTATTCACACTTGTTTTCCAATTACATAACATATGCAGTGGCCGCATTCACACTGCTCAACTACATGTGATCTTTCTGTTGGGTCATGTCCAGTGTATTTGGGCCTTGGTTAGCACATCAAAACCAACATCATGGTTTCCTTGATAACTTTGACGATTTGATAGATCACTTCTAAAGAATCAAAATCCCTGAATGCATATATATACTTTCTTTGGTAATTCTGTTCTTACATTCATGCATTATATTACTTGTACATGTATCATTGCATAATAATGATGCAAATACAATTTTAAAAAAAAATCAAATCTGGACAAACCAAATTTCAAATAAAATTATTTTACATTAATAATAATAATAATAATAATCTTTTAAAGTCTACTCCAAATTGTATTAAGTTACCTTTATGGTATTGAAAGCGGTGAAAATACCTTCACCTTCCTGAAAACATCCAGAAATTAAGTTCACATCAATTTGGGGGTTTTAATGAGTATTCAGCCATATCTACCCATTGTTATAGCAATCAAAATGTCAGTATTTCAGAAGGATTTGATAATTGTATTATTTGTATTCATACCTAAGTAGCAAAGCAATTCAAAAATATAAGATTACATCCTGAACTTGATCAATAACTTCATAATAAATTCATATTTAAAATTGTTGAACAGTGGATGCATGGATCAAGAAATATATAAATTATAGATTTTTGTGTTTTTCGTTACTGAGAAAACTAACATCATGGTGTATGAATTACTAAAATTTGTTCACAAATAAAGAATACTGCTCGCAGCTTCATAAAAAAGAAAGGATTTACATGTATGCGCCCTAACACTTTTTCTTTTCGCAATGGTATCATGCAGCACCCACCGAAGAAAAAGAAAAAAAACAATCCTAGAGACTTTTTATCAACATATCCACTTTAAAATTGTTTGTTGTTTTAATTTTTTTGCTCCAAAATAGTCCCTCCATATTAGTGTCATTGTCTCAACTGTTGTCAAAATGGTTTATTCATTTAACATGTATTTGTACCGTAAAGAACAGTTCCCACCCTCCCCCCCCCCCCCCCCCCCCACGTGGCTGTTTTTACCGTTTAATTGAGTGGTCTCTTATTACATTTATCATCTTCTTATAACTGCTGCTTGACAAGTATACATATACATATTATTATTTTTTTAACATTATGTTACAGACAATGCATTTATTGTAAGAGTAAGCATTCTGATTGGTCCGTTTCAGGGATATGTTTGTATTCAAGTAATACTTTGGAAAGTAATTTTTGTGAAGTAAAGTTAAAGCAAATAATCACAATTTTTTTAGAATTGGATATCATTCCAAATTTGAAAAAGTTTTCCTCTGTTAAATGTATCCTTTTTAGGTGTTACATTTTTCAGTTTTTGTAAAACTAATGTTATTTGAATAGTATTGACTGATCAAATTAAATTTTTTGTTAGGAGTCAACTTTCTGAAATATTTGACTGGTTGTGTGATAGGAAATCTGATTCAGCAGAAAAGCTGTAGCTGCATGAAAATTCTTTTTTGTTCACCTTTCTTTGTTTACGCATTAAAGTTTTAGCATTTATGAATGGCAGATTCCATTATTAAGAGTATGTACAAAAGTGCGCCATGGCATGAAATGCATGCAGTAAATCCCTATCCTAGTTGTTCGCTTATATGTAATTAGCATGTTCGTTTTGTATGTTAGGGAAGACAAATCCTTTAGGTGATGTACTGCATCTTGAATATTTGGATTTTAAAGATAATATCTATTTCGTTCATAATATTCATACCATGTACACATGAAGGTAAAAAATGACCTACTTCGAGCATTTGGTCACAACATTTAAGCAAATAATAAAAGGTATGATGTGATAAGTTGTCAATACACAGCCGTAAAATAAAATCTTCTCATCGATATATTGAATTTGGAATATCATGCTATGAAAAAATAAACATGAATAAATAGACGATCTCATAAATTTCTGATACTTGGATTTCTTGAGACTTTTGATATGTGGTTTAGGGGAGCTTACTGAAATGCATTGCAGTGCAATAAATTATTTTGCAGTTAGTGGTGGGTTAGCCCCTAAATATCGCTAGATCAAATGGACTCCGAGTACAGGTATGTGATGGATCTAATGAATATTCATAACCAGAGCCTTCAGACTCTTAAGTAGACTGTGCAGTTGGCATATGAGTTTCTTCTGGGCATCATTTTACTCTTATAAATGAATGGTATTATTATATGCAAAATAAATGTGCATCTTTCGCGATGGGCGATTATGTTCTTAACAAAATACTGGCAAGCTATGGAGCTCCTTAATTTGTATTAAATTATCTTATGTATATATTTATTTTTTTTGATATATATTTGTTTGCCATATTTCTCAAAGGAAAATATTAACTTGACATCCCTGGAATTGTTGTCAACCGGGATTTGTTTTTCAAATTAACATTTATTTTCTTTCATTCAATTTGACAACATATTTGACATCTGTTCGAGCAATACAATCTATACGTAGGAGCATAAATATTATTTACCGGTGAGAACTTGTATAACAAGGAACAAGGCGCTAATCCCAGTTAACATGGCTTATTATTGGGTACGTCCAAATACATAATATTTCACTGGTGCTATACTTGTTGGTGGAACAATATATGGATTAATTGAATGTATCTTCCTGATATTTGTTCACTGGGGGCCAGAAAGGAGTTCCACACCCTTCCGGCCTTTGACAAATGATTGCATGCAGTGTTCAACAATACTAAACACCTTTAACTGAAAGACATTACCCACATGTTAAAGATGGCCATGCGTGTGTTTATAGTTGTTCATGAAGTAGGCAAATTGGTGATCACTACATAACACTGAGCCAATGGCGTGCGTAAAAAGTTGTGCTGCCTTTTATATACCCACGCATGAGCGATTTTTAATGTTTGACACATACATTTTTCTGTAGGACCACCTTGCTTTTGGAAGTGAAATTAATGACCATTGATCACTTAGCATGCAATATTATTCTTTGTTCCCCGTTGTTAAGTAAGTTGACCCTTCAACATACTGACACATGCAAAGAATGGACTATTCCATTATGTTCTGTATGGGATAACAGTATTTTTAGGTGAACTTTGGTGACCACAATAATCTTTTGATCCATATTAATTCTACTAGTAACACATCACAAATGCCTTCATGAATCCACCACCATCAAGTCTTATAACCCACATGCTTTAATACACCACCACCATGTGTACTATAATTTGGACTGTTCCATTATGCTCCATAGGATAACTCAGTGCTCGGAGGTGAACCTAATGACCGCCGAAAATCTCTCCATTTGTTGGTGGCCCTCCATGTTGCACCCGCAAAGCAAGTCATTTGACGACCTAGCAAACGAAGCACTCCTGTCGGCAGTCTTCAAGCTGATAGTAGAACACTCAGAGAGTCTCTTTGATTTCATCACGTGAACATGAGCTCATATGCGTTAATCCATTGACCTTTAACCTCTCACGTTCAGTTGATATTATAGTCAGCCTTAATTAACAACTGCAAGAATTAGATATATATGGTGAGGTTTTTCAAGCATCGTATCACTTCTCATCATGAGAGAGTCCGGTGTGGAGTCCCCCAGGGCTCAACACTGGGCCCATAAAGCAGCAGAATATGTGAATCTGTTGCCTTTGCTCTGTATTTGTTTTCACACTGTATCAAATGAAGCACCCATAGTTATATTATGTTATCCTGCACTACTAGAGGAGAATATCTGCTATGTCTTGTGAACGAAAGTACCCCTGGGTTGGTGACCGAGGGGATAACTAATCATCGGTTTCCTAATCATGGAGTTTAGTGCTCTGTTTACGTGGCACAAATGGTGGAAGACTGCACTTCTGATCAGGCTGGAGGACTGCTGCTAGTTTTGTGGAAGGAGAGTTTCAGCAGAGTAACCCATAGCTTTGAGATGACGAGCGTGCCGGAAATCGTCACTGCGGCTTCAGGGATAGAATGTTTTAATGGTGTCCATGTAAAGGAAGGTTATTCTGAGATATTTGGAGCATTTTGGCCATGTCAACCATCAGCTGTCAGATGTGGATAGATGCGACGATGCGAACCTGAGCTTCAAGGAAGACAGTATCACCAATGAATAGCAGGGGCTTGATGCAGAGAGCAATTGCGTCCAGCGATACAGTGTCATCACCACTATTAACAGACATGTTATTAAAATATAGTCTTGAGCTTCAGAAACTTATGTTGCGAATAACAATGCATCATCATCATCACCATCATCATCACGTATGCACCCACGGTCACTATCTCATAAGTCGATCTCAAGTGCCGACGATGCGACATCTACTAACCCTATTTCTACGCCATGTTCATATGCGAGCAAGCACCTCTCATAGAGAATATTGATATGTTCAAACTATGTTAAGTAATACTGTAGTACCAGGGGCCTGTATCATAAAATCTGTCACTCATAGTGACTTAAGATGATTTCATATAAGCTGCTGAAATCAGTGCTCTTGTTCGGCCAATGGCAAATTTATTATAGCATTGTGGCAGTTTTTATTATTCATTGGTAGTTTTGTGAAAAATTGGGACCTGATATCCTTAGTGATGTTAATTACTCTCCGTGTAAAGATGGTTTATGTCAAAACACCTTTTATGAACCATCACAAGATGAACTTTTTGTTGTCTAGATGGTGGTGCTAAATTCAAATTTACTCTGCTCTTTGAAAGGAGGTATTGAAATTGAAGGTGTCCAAGGCCTATAGTTTATAAAGAAAATTGTATTGATGTATATATGTTTAAACAATGGTAAAAGTTCAGATAAGTTCTTGCTTATAGCATCTGTTTATTGTAATTTAGCAAACAATGTATTTGTTAACTCTTCAATGCAATTAAGTAGTGTTGTGAATTAATTTGAGAATATTTAAGCTCAAGCCTTACAAAGATTTCAAAGGCAGTTTGTTTCTGTTTTAGTTATTATGAAGATGATATGCCTGTTCATTGAACGATCAACAGGTTTGGGGGTTAAAGTAACCGGCATTGGATCTTGCTTCAGAAGCATATGACGTTCTATACATTCCCAGTTGTGTAGATATTGGTTTTAAGGTGAACAAATTCTATACTTATGTTCATGTCAAAGGTATTTCTTTTTATTAAAAGTCATGGTTATGACTTTGTGTATTCTTTTCAAGAATAGTATAGGTCCTATGAAAGATCCTTGTGGCACACCAACATTGCCTATGAAGTAAGGCTTAAAATACTGCATTCAAATTATCATTCGGTCAAATAGACTATACATGTATCAAGCATGACTTGCTTTAATTGCTTGTCTGAGGTTGTTTTTTTCCTCTGTCTCTGCCACATTCTACTTTTTTGAATATATTTGTTTAGATACCTGATTTTGTTAACATTGATAGAGTGCTGATGTATTTTCCATTTCCAAGTTGCCTATTTGGAATTAAGATATTTCAGACTTGCTTTGCATCTGAAAATTTCAATGAAATTTACATCATTTCAAATAGATTACTTGGGAATGCTCATTGGTTTTTATTCCATGATTTTTAGGAATTGAATTTGCACCTTTTTCCACCAATTTCACTTTTATTTGCATTCCTTAATATATTTTTCAACAATCATTTTGTTAAGAGGATGGTATTGTTTTATACATCTCTAGTAGATCAATCTTAGGGTTGGCAATTACTTTTTCTGGAAACTAGATTTCATTCTCAAGGTGTATTACCGGTAGACATCACTGCTTCTCATGGCATACTCATACTCCATTTCATACCAGACGGTAGGCATTCATTAATATCATCATAAGCAAACCTTTCTTCTGCTTTCCTTCTGTCATTACAGTACCAATCTGTTTCAATCTCGACCATTAGCAATACACACCCCCATTAATAGAATGGAATGGAACCAACATAGCTTTCCTCCTTTACAACGTGGCAATTCCATTTTAGAAATGGGGTGAATGATGATGCACCTACCTGTAATGTCATATGTACCTACCTGTAAGGTCATATGTACCTACCTGTAAGGTCATATGTACCTACCGGTACCTGTAAGGTCATATGTGCTTACCTGTAAGGTTATATGTACCTACCTGTAAGGTCATGTAGAGTTTTAAACAATATAATTCAGCCCTCACACTCACAAGTCTTTATTTCTTCACATTTCATGTCTCATAAAATGGAAGCACCCACGTACTTGATTATCTTCACTATTAGATGAAGATCTATTGAACAATGATCATATATGCATTCAGTAAAATCATTGTATATTGTGTCTTTTCTCTCCATTTTTATGTTGCCTAACTGTACAATATTTTATCCCACTTATCCAGTATGGACTTTGTAGAAGGGCTTTCTTCACAATGTTCTCTCTTGAAAGAACGAACATCGGCTCATCATTTAGGGTCAAAGGAAGAAAAATAAAAAAATCTGGCTTAATCTGTCATTCTTCTATCATATTTGTATTGGGAACATAGGGCTTATGCTAATGCTCTTATTTATTTTATCTGCAAACTTTCTGAATATCTGTACATGTATATTGGTAGCAAATTTGTTGTATCATTGCTTTAGCTTTTGAAGGGTAATATTGGAAAAGCTGACATAAGAAATTTCATAACATTTAGTAATGTCCGAAGATATTACTAGGCCGATGGAGTGAGTGGCTTTGGTACTTTGGCCTAAGGATTTCATCCTCATTGGGAGTCTTCCATTATTCCTAAGGGGGTTACAGGCTATCATTAGGGAACACACACAAATTACGGCATCATCATCACCCTCGCGTGGCAGTCCCTTGCTAACCTCGGTCATTCCATTATCTCTAAGGGGGTTTTATGGCATCAACATGGTAACAAAAAGTAGAGTTGATAATAAAAATAAAAATAAAAAACAAAACAATTCACTGTTACATAAACACTTGTATACTCTCATGCGCTTTGGTGAAAAATTCTTTCAGTGCTACAAATTGGTCTTTAACAAAACTTTGCAGACGGTGACAGATTTGGCTTTTTCTCATAACAAGTGGGAAATTGTTCCAAAACTTTGGTGTGGCGCAACTAAAAAATGCAATCTCCCAGAGTTAATTTTGTTTTAGTGTCTGATAAATCAGTAGGAGCCTGTGAACTTTGTTCATTATATAGGAATTTGGATGCAATTTCAAAGAGAATTCAATTCAATGGGCTTGACCATTCAAAGTTTGGTAGATAATCAAAAGTATCTTAAACGCAATTCTGCTTTCTTTTTGAGACGCAACCTGGCATGGGAGCCCCATGCTAACTTCAGGGATGCCAGTTATCAAGGAAAAGCCTGAATTCAGGCCCTGGCGAGTTATTTTCAGACCATAGTTCAGGCTTTTTTTTAGTACAAAAATGCTCATTCTAGGTGATTTTCAGGCCCTCTGATCAATTCTAACTGGCATCCCTGCTTAAATGCAATCCTGCTTTCTTTTTGAGACGCAACCTGGCATGCATGGCAGTCCCATGCTCTTAAACTTGGATCGTTCCATTATTCCCATAGGGTGACGGGTCATCATTAGGCTTGAGGAATTTTTTTTATCTTAAATGCAATTCTGCTTTCTTTTTGAGAGGCAACTTGGCATGGCAGCCCCATGCTCTTAAACTTGGATCGTTCCATTATTCCCATAGGGTGACGGGTCATCAACAGGAGAACAAAATGAAGGCTGAGAACCTTGCTATATGCTGGTGTCCGTCCCTCCTGCAAGTTCCCCCGGAGGACTTTCATACCAAGTGGGAAATACTGATCCGCATCCTCCAGCTCATAATGGAGAATGAGGAGAGTCTCGCTGGTATCACAGATTGATACCGCCACCAGGTTTTCAGTAAACTCTCTTAGGGCCGGTTTCACCGATTGATACCGCCACCAGGTTTTCAGTAAACTCTTTTAGGGCCGGTTTCACCGATCGATACCGCCACCAAGTTTTCATTTAACTCTCTTAGGGCCGGTATCACCAATTGATGCCCCCACCAGGTTTTCAGTAAACATATTTAGGGCCGGTTTTACCGATTGATACCGCCGCCAGGTTTTCAACCAAAATGGGCTAAAAAAATGAAAAAAAGACATGTAGAATAATTTTTGACAGAGATTCCGAACATGACAATGATTTTTCTTAGAATTCATCAATGAATCTGGAATCTAGCTTTAAAGGCGCGATACAACTTTAACAGACTGTAGATATGTCACATGCATACAATAACATGAACCCACGAACAGTAAACATCAATGAATAAGTAAGATTTCTCTTTTTGTTTCCTTTTATTTTAATATCAAGTACAATGTATTTCTCTAAAAAAAGAGCCTGTTACAAAAAATGAAAGGAACACTTGACAAAAGATATTATCACATGCCTAGACCTCACCGAACAGCTCTATATCTTCAATATCCAGCCAAATCACCAACCCCGATTGGTGCCTGTCCCGACGTGGATAGTTAAACTGTACTGCCATTTTCTCTTTACAATCTTGTTGAACTGTCCAGTGGGTTGCTTGATCCTGGCAACTCTTTGGATCTTTTGTATCAGTAGCTTGTAGTATTGCACACTTTCATGTCAAAAATTCAGTTTTCCAAATATTTCAAAGAAAATTATTTAGCAAGCCAGTGATTAAAATGCTTAAAAGGGAACACAGCAGGCTGATGTCTAGTTACTGCACAGTGAGGATGATCGCGGGCCGTAAATCGTAAAATCGAAAGAACTGAAATATACTACTTGCAACAAAACTATTACTGTAGAAAGTTCCATAAAGGTCAGGTCAACTATTTTTGCTCCGTTGGCAAATGCTTCAGTGTCTACTTCATCAAAAGTAGGGAGTAAAGGTTGTAATTGGGATTCGGTTTAGGTTAAGGCTGAGGGTTAGGTTGAATCATAGACGTGGTCAAGAGGGTTGATGATAGGACATTGGTTAGTGCAGGAAATTAAGAGTAATTATCGCAGGAACGTGTGTCATACACACATCCCGTAGTCTCATGCTAATTTGGATCGTTTCATTATTCCTAATATAGGGTCACAGGTCATATCGAAGGAAACGAAGGGTAAGGCTGAGGGTTAGGTTGAATGATAGACTTGGTCAAGGGTTGGTTATTGGACATTGGTTAGTGTGGGAAACTAAGAGTAATTATCACAGGAACGTGTGTCATACGACCGGTATTCTCATGCTAATTTGGATCGTTCCATTATTCCTGATATAAGGTCACAGGTCATATTGTAGGAAACAATGAATGCTGAGAACCTTAGAGTAATTATCGTAGGAACGCGTGTCATACATACAACCCGTAGTCTAATGCTAATTTGGATCGTTCCATTATTCCTGATATAGGGTCACAGGTCATATTGAAGGAAAGTCTCATGCTAATTTGGATCGTTCCATTATTCCTGATATAGGGTCACAGGTCATATTGAAGGAAAGTCTCATTCTAATTTGGATCGTTCCATTATTCCTGATATAGGGTCACAGGTCATATTGAAGGAAACAAGTCTCATGCTAATTTGGATCGTTCCATTATTCCTGATATAGGGTCACAGGTCATAGTGAAGGAAACAAAATGAATGCTGAGAACCTCATGATATGTTGGTGTCCCTCCATCCTACAACTCTCGCTGGAGGACATGCATACCAAGCTGAGGAGTCTTACCCGCATCCTTGCCCTCATGGTAGAGAACGAGGAAAGTATAGCTGGTATTGTTGATCTATAACAAGTTACAAGCTACTGTTATAAGCTACTGAAATCATGGCATCTGATTGGCTGAGATCAACTTTTTCAAGTTGATGACTCGTACTCGCACTCATGGTAGAGAATGAGGAGAGTATCGCTGGTATTGTTGATTGATACCGCCACCAAGGGGGTGTTTCACAAAGATCTTAAGTTGAACTTAATAGCTATGGAAAGCCGTTAGCATGTATGAAAATATTTTGTAAAAGTCATAAGATAAAAGGCATAAAATGTTGATTCAAATCATTCATATTGTCTATTATCAAGATTTCATGTTCTTGATGTTCTTGATGTGGAATTTATGAAAAGTCTAAAATACTTGTATTTTCGCTTTTAAATATATTTGATTTTAAGGTTACAAATGGCTCTCCATAATGTTTAAGTCCAACTGAGAGATAAGTTCAACTAAGGATCTTTGTGAAACACCCCCCAGGTCTTTCTAAGTTCCCCTCCTTCTCGGTAGCACATTAAGAGAGCATTTCCAATATCAATGCTTGATACGTCTGCAGGTTCAGTCTTTAAAAGATAAAGTTTAGTTCTGCTCTTACAAATGCATTGCAAAATAAACTGTGTGGAAGTGATCTGAAAAGGTTGATCATATAGTAGATATTAAAATGTTGTTGTACACTGTGAAGTAAGGATTTATCAGACCGATAAGAAATTGGCACAGTCTTGCTTAAGTTACTAATAGAAGAGGGTTTTGGTCTACTATGACACCTTTTCTTCACCAAGTTTGGCCAAGTACACACAGAATGAGATTGAAAAAAGAAGAACAGCATGAATCACATTCTGATTAAAATTTTGCTTTGGGCCACATATTTTCACCCACCGGCAATCCAGTGACTAAAAAGATTTCTTAGTGAGGCACATGGAGAGTGGATAGTTATGCTCACAGGGCTGTGACTCCCACACTTGAGAGAACTGAAATATACTGTTTCCAAGTAGACTATTACTATTACTATTAAGTTTCATCAAGGTTGGATCAATGTAGAAATGTATGAAGGAAATATAATATAACTTTGTTATTCATTTTGGACTAAACATTCAAGTTATAGAATTGACATGAATACCATTCACAATGTGCTAAGTAAAAGAGATAAATATAAAAGTAATTCAACGGCCCTTAGATGTACATATGATGCAAAGTGTATAGCCAAAAAATTGACTTCAGATTTTAATACAGCTTTTGTCATGCAGTGCCATGCTACTCAATAAGAAATAGAATTGAAGTTGGGTTTAATTAAAATAGGGACTGTTACCAGCCAAATAAAATAGATATTTATAGATGCTTTACTTTCATTAAGCTACCAACATGTTTAAGTGATAACGAATGAATTTTATTCTTTTGTTGTCAGTGGATTTTAGTTTAAATCAGTGAGTTGAAACAATCGCCTGTTGTATTCATTTCAAAGGTGGAAAATTGTTGCTTGTTATGTTAGAATTTTAGACAGGTGTACCTTATGCAAGGTCATGTACATGTAATCAGTAGAGAGACGAACTGCTAAGGCCATAATAACTTGTCGTCCAGGTTACTGGTTCCAAACGACACAGCCTGTGCATGAGGTTCATCGCAAAATCCTTCAAGCAACGAGCTGGAGCAGGGCAAATTCAGTGTTTGGTACTGAATCGTGTTTCATAAAACTTGATATCATAACAAATTACAAGCTACTGTTATAAGCTACTGAAATCATGGCATCTGATTGGCTGAGATCAAATTTGTCATAGAAATTTAGCAGTTGTTATAGATAACAAGTTTTATGAAACGGGCCCCTTGTGTGTTCATCATGCCATTGTTTAGCACAAAATTGTTTGGAACCATTAACCTTGATAGACTAGCCAGTATGACGTCACACTTCGATACTCTACATGCATCAATACATTATGCTTAGCTATTCATATAGAAACAAAGCTGCCAATTGGAAAATATATGAACATTTCAATTAGTTTGATGTTGCATTTAAAGAGAAAACAGATTCTAAACAATTTTATTCACCACACTATGTAGATGTAGAGATTAAAGATGTGATAAACTATTTTGCCCTTGTTAAATACTCATTGTAGTGCATTTAAAGCTTGCAAGACCGATATCTGATGTAAAGTCCATGAGTCTTGAAATGAGGAATGTAGAATGGTCTTTTTACAGCAGAAAGTACTACAGTCGTTTTCAAAGTTATGCATTCAGCAAAGCAAAGCCAAAAAGTGATCGTTGGGTTAGGATTTATACTGTAGCACCAAAGGCAGTGGTACAGTGTGCACACTCTTTGCTGTATTCTACTTATTCAAATAAACCCTATCCTTGGTCTAAGAACTTAGACCTGAAACTGGCTTCCTTTGTTGGACCCGAATTTGAAGAAATGCTTAAACCCAGTATCAGAGTTCAATTGTAGGAGAATACAGACACCTGGGTGTGTTTCACAAAGATCCTAAGTTGGACTCGACAATTATGGAAAGCCGATAGCATCTTTGAAAATAATTTGTAAAAGTTATTTTAAAAGATTCAAATCATTCATATTTTCTATTATCAAGGAGATTTTTATGTTCTTGATGTGGAATCCATGAAAAGTCTGAAATGCTTCAAATTTTGCTTTTGAATATACTTTATTTTAAGGCTACAAATGGCTCCACTTAATGTTTAAGTCCAACCAGGGACGTGATAGAGAAGGACTTGAATCAAGCCGTTCTCCTTTGACCCCATGCTCCAAGCCGCCGGAAAGTTATGCGCTAATCTGCAGCTGTTGACCAGGTGGTGAGATAAAAGAGCGCATGGAATTTTAGGATTTAGAATTCCTACATCAGAAAATGGTATCACAGCAACTGTTCGCTGTCCCTTCCAATGATTTCTCATCCATTGTTGAATGTGTAAAGAGTAGAACAAGCGAACACAAACTTGTGTAATTTCATTCTTTTTTAAACTTGAAAAATACAAAAAACACGCATTAGCAAACTTAATGTTATTGAAGATTGTAAATCATGGATCAAATAACGGGACATTAAAGCATGCACAAATTAGCGCATCATCCTAAAATATTGAGTTTTTGACAGAATGTAATTTTTCTTTTACCAACTCTGGCACACAATTTAAAGGCAGGACGGAGTTCTAAATTTGAAAATTTGTTTGATGCACTATTCCCAATAAAATTCCCATATAAAGTTTTTAATTTACACTGTAATTTTGCCGGTAATTTAATATTTTGTAATAAATGTAAAACTGGTGCCTGGCTTCCGAAATTCCCCGCAGTGGAAGCGCGGTTCGGAGCATGGAACTTCAAAGCCAAGTGGAATGTTACACATCCCATTGTTACGCTTTAGAACTCAAGAATGCGTTTGAATAAATTACAAGAGTTTCGCCTCCTGTTCTTTCACCTCCCTGGTCCAACTTAGAGTTAAGTTTGACTTAGGATCTTATTGAAACACACCCCTGGGACCACAGATATTACAGTGACATATAAGGGTTTTAAAACTAGCGAATGCAAATAAGTGGGACCACAGCTCTTCATTGTTAGAATGAGAGCGTTATTTAGCACAGTGCTTTATATTAAACAAGTTTTGAATGAACTGAGATGGCAATGTAAGTAGTCTAATTGTTCAGAAAGTCGTAAAAAGGACTTGTAACAATTTTGAACGTATTCTATGCCATTGTACTTAAACACGACATGGTTTCAGTGCACACAAGGTTCTTTCAAAAAATGAGAAATGTATTTCAAAACAAAAGATTTTACAAGTCTTACTTCAGGTTTGAAAGCCAAGCTAACATGTATTATGTTTTTCAATTAAAAATGTATGATTATATTTTCTTTCTGTTGATAGTTTGCTTTTGTGTGGAAATATATTTCAATGAATTGCCTTGCTTTCATCAAGTCTGTCTTTTCTTAAGCAAGCTAGCATGTAAATGTTTTCAATGCTCATATTTTTAGGACAATACATGCCAAAACTTTCATGGAATATCTCTTTCATCCTAATAGCACTAGACTGACATTAGACTGGGGAAAAATGGTTTTGAGCCGGCTTCGAATCCGGTTTGGAATCCGGTTTGAGCTGGTTTGGCAGAATGACTGCTGTGTTAGATTCTTGTCACAATCAGATATTTATTGGAAGTAAGAATGTAGAATTAACCTTCCAAAATATTTTCAAAACATAACCATTTTAGAGGGTTACTCTTATGGAGTTGATGAGATCAAATCTCTAAGCTGTTCTGTTATGATGATTAAATGCAGGGGAGAGGGGAAGTTTGTGTCACTCGTTTAAGTCTTTTAAACAACAATTAGTGGTTGTAATTATTGATAGATGTTTCTAGACTTTGCTTTATTTCTGAAATACTAGTTTCAAGGAATCACCTGACTGTGGGGAGAAGCTCCACTCCAGTTTTCTTTGAATTTTTCCTCCTATTTGAAGAAAAAAAATGAGATCTTATATTAATTGATATTCCTAAATCTTTCCTGAATGTTTCTTTCTCTGTTATACAATTCTTTGAAAGGCAAGATTTGTGTCATTATGTATTTGTCTTGGGAGTTCTTTTAAAGCAGCAACTTTTTTCTTAAAAAGAAATTACCATATATATGTTGCAAGTCATTTAAGGAGTCTGTAGCTGGTGTTGTATCTAAGCCTTCATTGCAAATCTTTCACAATGACATTTCATTTATTTGCTTTCATACTCCGTGAGCATTATGTATTACAGAAAATGGTGTGTTCTGTTGTAAGAATGGATTTTGATTTTAAACACTTAAATTTCTTGATACAATTCTTTTAGGGACAAGCGACATGTAGCTATTTAAAACCCCATGTTTTAGGTATATTTGTTCAAAATTGTGCTTATATAGTAAAATGTAAATTTGTGTCATAATCTATTGCATAGTATGTTAGGGCTTGAGGTGTTTTCTTTCTTGTATGTTTTGGTAATGGTTATGGAGAATTTTGTTAACCAATATCACAGCAAAAAAAGGACTATGTATGGGCTAGATTCACACTTTATGAGTGACTCAAGAGGTCAAGCATTCAAAATCTGTTTTTTTTTTCCCCGTTCAGTGAATATACTTTCTTACTTTGTATGCCTAGTTAAGCAAAATGCTTTAAAAATGTTCACTTAGCCCAAATATTTCAAAGAAGATAATGTAAAGGATGACTAGGGTTTTGTGGTAAGAATTTTATTTTTGTTTTCATTTTTAATGGTTGTTCTGTAAAAGAGACATATATATATCGGGAGAATCCTTCGCTATGTTCTTATCTTTATACTTCTTGATTTAATGTCTATTTTTAATAATTATAACCAATTGTCAGATTTATGAGATATACATGTATTAATCAATACTAGATGTTTTAATATGATGTCTAAGTAAGTTACCTTTTTTGCATTCAATCTAGAAAACTATCCATGATATGTAAGTCGTTCTATTTCGAGATATAAAGGTCCGAATCCACAAAGGAGGTTTTTCTACAAACCTAGGTTTAGTTTAGGTGCTTCATATGACGCGTTTTGACGCGTTTTGACAAACAGGTTTGTAAAAAGACGCGTCGAAACGCGTCGAAACGCGTCGAAACGCGTCATATGACGAACATTAACCTAGGTTTGTCTACAAACCTCCATTGTGAATTCGGGCCATAATGTGTAACTTTCCTTACCGATGGTCGTTTGTTATTAGTATACACAGATAATGTGATACTAACAGAGGTTAATGATGTGTTAATATGGTGTGGGGAAAAATGTATGAAATATATATGATTCGTATGTAACAAACTTATAATGAAACTGAGAAACGTCTGTCATGTGTGTTATGTTATAGTGTGTACCTTCAAGAATTGCATGTACGAAATCAGTAACGTGGATTGTTCAGCGCGTGCGTATGTGCGAGGGGTATATTGGGTGGTGGATGTGCGTGTGCGTGCACGCTTGAGGGTGTGTGTGTGAGCGTGTGTTGAGTCTAATGGCGCTTGTGTGAGTTTGGAAGAGCTAACGCCGTCCTGGAATGATTACAAGCGAGAAACGGGAAGTTTATTCAATTATTATTTTTTATCAGGAAGACTTGTCAAACTACAAACACCGTTTTTTTAAAGACCCTGCTGTATGCAATTTATGATAATAATACTAATCCGCTTTTATATAGCGCCCAATACATCGAATTACATCACATAATATGGTAAAACGTGAGATATGCAAAGCATGAATAAAGACA